>JACEEZ010003813.1:132160-134660 GCA_016584305.1 Chionoecetes opilio
TGAAGAGAAGAGAGATTATTTGTTTTATAAGTTATAGAATCGAGCGGTTGAGCGGAGGGTGATTATAAAGACGGGGTGAGATTTATATGATTATTATTGCTTAATCATAATACACATGTATCGGCCTGGTTATGGCACGATTGGAGAAGAGTCCTTAAATATATATACTTGTAGTAATACATATCTACCGACAAAGCCAACAAGGGAATGTAAAAACAGGATAAAATATAGAGAAATGACAGAGGAATGATAAAGGAAATTGATAAAAGAATGAAAATTTGAGAAGGAAGAAGTGAACTAGAAGGGAGAAAATAAATGAAAGAAGAATATTGATCAGAAAAGTTAACCCCTTGAGACCCAGAACGTAATTTCCGTTGTAATTTGGGTGCCATTAGACTGATTTTTAGTGACTATAAGCAATGTTTTATAGCTATGACCTGTTTAGTATCCTTGTCCACTAACTCATTTGGTATATTCAGTGACTTTTCGTAATTTTATGGCTCGACAAGAAGTAATTTTTTGATAGCAAAGGAAAGATCTGGGCGTGAAGGGGTTAAAAGGAAGAAATGAAATCAAAGGGAGAAGTAAAGAAAGAAATGAAAGAAATAAAAGTTGAAAAGAAAGAAGTTAGATCAAAGGCCTAAAAGAGAAGAAAAGGAATATTGCAAATGAAAAAAAATAAAAGGGATTGAAGAAAAGTTTTAAAAGATAGAAAAACGAAAATTTGAGAAGTTAGAATTATAAAAAAGGTAAATATTCCAGATGAACATTTATCTCTATCTCTTTATTGTTCTCTTATTATGTTCTTTATTTTCTCTCTCTCCTCTCCCCTCTCTCCTCTCTCTTCTCTCTCTCTCTCTCTCTCTCTCTCTCTCCTCTCTCTCTCTCTCTCTCTCTTCTCTCTCTCTCTCTCTCCTCTCTCTCTCTCTCTCACACAAATGTTTAACTCAATTGTGAATAAAAGTATTGAATCTGAATCTCTCTCTCTCTTTCCTCTCCTCTCTCTCTCTCTCTCTCTCTCTCTCTCTCTCTCTCTCTCTCCTCTCTCTCTCTCTCTCTCTCTCTCCTCTCTCTCTCTCTCTCTCTCACACAAATGTTATCAATTGTGAAAAAGTATTGAATCGAAACTCTCTTCCTCTTCTTCTCTATCTGTCTCTCTCTCTCTCCTTTCTCTCTCTCTCTCTCATTACTCTCTCTTTCTCTCTCTCTGTCTCTCTTCTTTCTCTCTCTCTCTCTACTCTCTCTCTCTCTACCTTATCCTCTCTTCTCTACTCTCCCACTCTCTCTCTCTCCTCTCTCTCTCTCTCCATCTCTCTCTCTCTCTCTCTCTACCTACTCTCTCTCTCCTCTCTCTTACTCCTCTCTACTCATACCTCTCTCCTCATCTCTCTTACTACAATTTTAAACCCATCAATTTGAATAAAACGTATACTTCGAATCTAACCTACTCCTCTCTCTCTCTCCTCTCCTATCTCTAATCCTCTCTCTCCTCTCTCTCCTCTCCTCTCTCTCTCTCTCTCTCTCTCTCTCCTCTCCATCCCTCTCTCTCTCCTCTCTCTCTCTCTCTCTCTCCTGTTACCTAATCATTTGGTCAACTATCCAGATGAACACCGAAACTCCATTGTGGACGAAACTATTTCTTCTGTGTTTTGATGTGTTTCGAACTGAACGCTAACCGTTCTTCGCAAAATATATTTTTTTTTTTTTTTGTGCTAAAATGACAGGATTTTTTTTTAACCTAAACCTAACCTAACCATACCTAACCTAACCTATACCTAACCTACCCATACCTAACCTAAACCTATACCTAACCTATAACTATACCTAACCCATACCTAACCTATACCTAACCTAAACCTATACCTAACCTAACCTAACCTATACCTAACCTAACCTAACCTATACCTAACCTAACCTAACCTATACCTAACTTAACCCATACCTAACCAAACCTTTACCTATACCTAACCTAACCTAACCTATACCTAACCTAACTAGCCTTTACCTAACTAAAAAAAACAAAAAAAAAACTTACCTTTACCTAACGAAAACAACAACAACAACAACAACAAACCTAACCTCTACCTAAAAAAAAAAAAAAAAAAAAAATTGCGACAGAACCGGTTAGCAGATTCATTCAAAACACATCAAAACACACCACAAAAAAATAGTTTCGTCCACCAAAGTGAGTTCGGTGTTCATCTGGACTAATACCTAAAAAGATAAATAAGAGAGAGAGAGAGAGAGAGAGAGGAGATAAATAAGAGAGCAGAGAGAGAGGAGATAAATAGAGAGAGGAGAGAGGAGATAAATAGAGAGAGAAGAGGAGATAAATAAGAGAGAGAGAGAGAGGAGATGAATAAGAGAGAGAGAGAGAGGAGATAAATAAGAGAGAGAGAGGAGATAAATAAGAGAGAGAGAGGAGATAAATAAGAGAGAGAGAGAGGAGATAAATAGAGAGAGAGAGATAGAGGAGATAAATAAGAGAGAGAGAGAGGAG
>JACEEZ010003813.1:152160-159660 GCA_016584305.1 Chionoecetes opilio
CCCCCGTATCAATTAGTTGTAGTGGTAGTGGTAGTTGTAGTTAGTATTTTTCATATCCTATCATTCTGCACTATGAAACTTCCATGTTCCTATTTTCTATAGGGACATGGTATCATTTTCCAACTGTTTTCTTACAAGTAGTTGATAGTTAGTAGTATGTAGTTCAGCAGATACCCTCGTTATGGACCAGTAGGTCTCCTGGTGTCTGTTATTCCTATGTAATCCTATGTAATCCCCTTGTTGTGTTGTGTTTCCTTTGTAATCCCTTGTAATCCTTGGTAATCCTCCTCAGCCGCCTCCTCCTCCTCCTCCTCCTCCATTTCCATATTGTCATACATTGTTTATTTATTTTTCTCTCATTATCCTTGAACATTATTCTTCATTATTCTTACAAGGCTTTCTCTTCCTTCCTCCTCCTCCTCCTCCTCCTCCTCCTCCTCCTCCTCCTCCTCCTCCTCCTCCTCCTCCTCCTCCTCCTCCTCCTCTTATTCTTCTTTATTATCCTCTGTTGTTTCTATTTTTTGTTCATTGTATTTGTTGAGGAAGAGGAAGAGAGAGAGAGAGAGAGAGAGAGAAAAGAGAGAGAGAGAGAGAAGGTGGAAACAGAAGATGGTGTAAGGAAATAGAGGAAGGAGGGAATGATAAACGAAGGAAGAATGAGGAAACAAGAGTAAAGAAGGAAGAAGGAAGGAAGGAAGGAAGGAGAGGAGGAGGAAGGAAGGAAGGAAAGATAAACGAAGGAAGAATGAGGAAATAAGAGTAAAGAAGGAAAAGGAAGAGGTAGGAAGGAAGGAGAGGAGGAGGAAGGAAGGAAGGAAAGATAAATGAAGGAAGAATGAGGAAAATAAGAGTAAGAGGAAGAAGGAAGAAGAAGGAGATGGAGGAGGAGGAAGGAAGGAAGAAAATAAACGAAGGAAGAATGAGGAAATACAATAAAGATAGAGGAGGAGAAAGAGGAAGAAAAGGAGGAGGTGGAGGAGATAGGAGAAGAGAGAGGGAGAAAAAGTAGAAGAAAAGGAGGAGGAGGAGGAGTTAGAATAAGAGGATACGAAATGAAAAGAAGGAAATGAAGCAGAAAAAGGCATAGTAGTAGTAGTAGTGGTAGTAGTAGTAGTATAGTAGTAGTAGTAGTAGTAGTAGTAGTAGTGGTAGTAGTAGAAAAGAAAAAAAATAGTAGTAGTAGTAGTAGTAGAAAAGAAAAGAAAAGTAGTAGTAGTAGTAGTAATAGTAGAAAAGAAAAAAAAGTAGTAGTAGTAGTAGTAGTAATAGTAGTATAGCATAGTAGTAGTAGTAGTAGTGGTAGTAGTAGTAGTAGTAGTAGTAGTGGTAGTAGTAGAAAAAGAAAAAAATAGTAGGAGTAGTTAGTAGAAAAGAAAAGAAAAGAAAGTAGTAGTAGTAGTGTAAAGTAGAAAAGAAAAGAAAAGTAGAGTAGTAGTATAGTAGTGTAGTAGAAATAGAAAAGTAGTAGTAGTAGTAGTAGTAGTAGAAAAAAAAGAAAGTAGTAGTAGTAGTAGTAGTAGAAAGAAAAAAATAGTAGTAGTAGTAGTAGTAAATAGTAGAAGTAGTAGTAGTAGTAGTAGTAGAAAAGAAAAGAAAAGTAGTAGTAGTAGTAGAAAAGAAAAAAATAGTAGTAGTAGTAGTAGTAGTAATAGTAGAAGTAGTAGTAGTAGTAGTAGAAAAGAAAAGAAAAGTAGTAGTAGTAGTAGTAGTAGTAATAGTAGTAGTAGAAAAGAAAAAAATAGTAGTAGTAGTAGTAGTAATAGTAGAAAAGAAAAGAAAAGTAGTAGTAGTAATAGTAGTAGTAATAGTAGTAGAAAAGAAAAAAATAGTAGTAGTAGTAGTAGGTAGAAAAGAAAAAAATAGTAGTAGTAGTAGTAGTAATAGTAGAAAAGAAAAGAAAAGTAGTAGTAGTAGTAGTAGTAGTAGAAAAGGAAAAAAAAGTAGTAGTAGTGGTAGTAGTAGTAGTAGTAGAAAAGGAAAAAAAAGTAGTAGTGGTAGTAGTAGTAGTAGTAGAAAAGGAAAAAAAAAGTAGTAGTAGTAGTAGTCAGAAAAGAAAAAAATAGTAGTAGTAGTAGTAGTAATAGTAGAAAAGAAAAGAAAGTAGGTAGTAATAGTAGAAGTAGTAGTAGTAGTAGTAGTAGTAGTAGAAAAGAAAAAAAAGTAAGTAGTAGTAGTAGTAGAAAGGTAGACAGTAAGAGGAGGAAAAAGAATGGTGAGACAAAAGAGGAAGAAGAGGAGGAGGAGAAGGAGAAGGAAGAGGAGGAGGAGGAGGAGGAGTCAAGTTACTTATAAGATGAACGTTTCCAGCTGAGTGTAATATCGTAAAATATGTGAAATAGCTTTAACTCTTTCTCTCTCGTACATACGAACATACATCAGAAGTAAGTTTATCGTCTCTCTCTCTCTCTCTCTCTCTCTCTCTCTCTCTCTCTCTCTCTCTCTCTCTCTCTCTCTCTCTCTCTCTCTCTCTCTCTCTCTCTCTCTCGTACACACGGACATACATAAGGAAGTAAGTTTACCGTCTCTCTCTCTCTCTCTCTCTCTCTCTCTCTCTCTCTCTCTCTCTCTCTCTCTCTCTCTCTCTCTCTCTCTCTCTCTCTCTCTCTTACACACCGACATACATAAGGTAGGAAGTTAACCCTCTCTCTCTCTCTCTCACACACACACACACACACACACACACACACACACACACACACACACACACACACACACACACACACACACACACACACACACACACACACACACACACACACACACACACATAACGCCCTAATGACCCCTGTTGACCTGGTTTTGCACAGTTATTCTCTTTACTTTCACCTCCCTCGACCAGCTGGAGAGGGAGAGAGAGAGAGACAGACAGACAGAGGGAGAGAGACAGACAGACAGAGGGAGAGAGACAGATAGACAGACATACAGAGGGAGAGGGAGAGACAGACAGACAGACAGACAGGGAGAGAGACAGACAGACGGAGAGACAGACAGACAGAGATAGAGAGGGAGAGAGACAGACAGACAGACAGACATACAGACAGAGACAAACTTACATACAGACAGATAGACAGACAGAGGGAGAGAGACAGACAGAGAGAGAGGGAGGGAGAGAGAGACAGACAGACAGACAGACAGGGAGGGAGAGACAGACAGGGAGGGAGAGAGAGACAGACAGGCAGACAGACAGACAGAGAGAGAGGGAGGGAGAGAGAGACAGACAGACAGACAGACAGGGAGGGAGAGACAGACAGACAGACAGACAGAGAGAGGGAGGGAGAGAGAGAGACAGACAGACAGACAGACAGGGAGGGAGAGACAGACAGGGAGGGAGAGAGAGACAGACAGGCAGACAGACAGAGAGAGAGGGAGGGAGAGAGAGACAGACAGACAGACAGACAGACAGACAGACAGACAGACAGACAGACAGACAGAGGGAGGGAGAGAGACAGACAGACAGAGAGAGGGAGAGGGAGGCAGACAGACAGACAGACAGAGAGAGAGAGAGTTATAAATGCAGTGTATCACGTCTTTGTATAATTAAGAATAGCCTTATAGGTATATTTTTACTTTCCTTTATTGTTTTATTGCTAAGTCTATTTTTTGTCTTGCTTTTATTTTTGCTTTATTGACCTACTTTCTCTTGTATTTTTATCTCTTATTTTATCTTTCTTTCATTATTTCTTTCTTTCTTTTTCTTTCATTTAATTTCTTTCTGTTTCTTTCATTTCTTTCTTTTTCTTTCTTTCTTTTTCTTTCTTTCCTTTTTTTCTCCTTCTTTCTTTTTCTTTCATTTTCTTTCTTTCTTTCTTTTTCTTTCATTTCTTTCTTACTTTTTCTTTAATTTCCTTCATTCTTTTTCTTTCATTTCCTTCATACTTTCATTCTATTTCTTTCATTTCCTTCATTCTTTTTCTTTCATTTCTTTCATTCTTTCATTCTTTTCTTGCATTTCCTTCTTTCATTCTTTCTTTTTCTTTCATTTCCTTCATTCTTTCATTCTTTTCTTGCATTTCATTCTTTCTTTTTCTTTCATTTCTTTCTTTCTCTCTCTTCGTTCTTCCTTCTTTCTTCTTATTCATATATTCTTTTTTTATTTTATTTCTTTCTCTTACGCTATTCTCTTTTTCTATCTTATTGCTATTCTTCCTTTCTTTAATCTCCTATCTTCTCTCTCTCTCTCTCTCGTGCGTGTATGTGTGTGTGAGAGAGAGAGAGAGAGAGAGAGAGAGAGAGAGAGAGAGAGAGAGAGAGAGAGAGAGAGAGACGCCCTCCATTCAGTACAATCCTTGCTTTGTATTCTCTCTCTCTCTCTCTCTCTCTCTCTCTCTCTCTCTCACACACACACAGGTAACCATTCATTCATTACTTAACAAGCCCTTCTCAAACACTCCTTCCCTTATCTGGCCTTAACAAGACGCCCCTTATCTAATGGACGCCTCCCTATCTTCCTCTCCCTTCGTTTATTTAGTTATCTTACCTCGTATTTGAGAGACTTCTTCCTCTTCCTCTTCTTGTTTCCTATTCTCCTATCTATGATCTTCTGTTTCTCGATCCTCTCATTACTGGATCCCTTTTCATGCCTTTATTGTGGCGTTTATTGTTTCTCGATCCTCCTATTACTGGATCCCTTTTCATGCCTTTATTGTGGCGTTTATTGTTTCTCGATCCTCTTATTACTGGATTCCCTTGCATGCCTTTGTTGTGGCGTTTATTGTTTCTCGATCCTCTTATTACTGGATCCCTTTGCATGCCTTTATTGTGGCGTTTATTGTTTCTCGATCCTCTTATTACTGGATCCCTTTGCATGCCTTTATTGTGGCGTTTATTGTTTCTCGATCCTCTTATTACTGGATCCCTTTTCATGCCTTTATTGTGGCGTTTATTGTTTTTCGATCCTCTTATTACTGGATCCCTTTGCATGTCTTGATTGTGGCGTTTATTGTTTCTCGATCCTCTTATTATTGGATCCCTTTTCATGCCTTTATTGTGGCGTTTATTGTTTTTCGATCCTCTTATTATTGGATCCCTTTGCATGCCTTTATTGTGGCGTTTATTGTTTCTCGATCTTAATATTCCTGGATCTTTTATTTTCCTTATTTTACTTTTTGTTAATTAACAGATAGATTTGGACCAAACTCAGTATACCAAGTCTATTTGGTATAAGGAAGAACTGATTTAATTTTGGATGAAATCGAATCACAACTGTTGCCATGACAACCAATTGATGAAATATTCGGGCGGAGGTATGCGCTTTACCGAGTGCCCCCCTTAGTTATTATTATTATCATTAGTTACTACTTTTATTGTTATTTTGTCAGTTATTTAGTCAAGTGTTGGCATTATTTTTTTTTTTTTTAGGGTTTCGTGACTAGTTTTATTATTTATTTTTTTAGCTTTCTTAAATTAAACTACCGTAGATAACAGTAAAGTCGCCACCTGCAGTGATGTCGCCAGCCGCCAAGTATTACGAATTATAGCCTCACTACTGCTGTGTATGTGCCACTGAAGATGATACACAGTAGTTTATATCATGACTGTATAATCTACCCTGTTTCAGCGTTGTTTTATGCTTTGTATCTGCAAGTATAGACGGTTTACAATTTTGCTACGCATTTTTTTTTCGGGCGACGACGACAGCGGTACGACACTCAGTAAATAAACACTAGATGGCGACTCTACTGTTGGTAGCCACTTTTTAGATATTTTTGTCATTTGTTCATTTATAGCCCTACTATGACACAGATGAAGACACAAAATGACACAGACTTTCCAGATAGCCCCTTCTAACTGTCCTGAAATCATGGATGTAGAAATGTAACTATTAACGCCACCACACGGCTGTAAACAGAAAAAAAAGTTGTCCTGGCGACTTTACTGTTATCTACGGTACGTGGTAGTTGTGTGATTTTATATATTTTCTTAATCTTTACTTTTTTTTTTATATCTAATAATAATACTTGATCGGCTTACACTTTTTTGTTCCTTCTAGTTTGTCTCCTTCTTCTCTGTCTTCGCCCAATGTTTAGTTTCCAAGCAAAAACAACAGAGTATCATATGAGCACACGCACACACACACACACACACACACACACACACACACACACACACACACACACACACACACACACACACACACACTAAATAGCCTCACTCTTCACACACACACAAAGAAAGTGTTGTTGTTAGTGTGTGTTAAATATGAACACTTTTTAATAATAATCGTTCATTTTTTCATTACTTCATCATATTCTGTTCAGTGATTTATTATTTCCCTTTCCAAATAACAATAAGGGAAGTTAGTTATCAAAATAACTTCCCTTATTGTTATTTTAATTATTTTCATTATTTTCATTATTTCTCTCTTATTATCCCATTTTTTCTTTTCTTTTGCAATTTATTTATTTATTTATTTATTTACCTTTTTTTTGCTGTTCGTAAATGGGGAAAAAATTACTACTACGATAATATTTTCTTTTTTTATAGTGGAAATAGTAGTAGTAGTAGTAGAAGTGGCAGAAATAGTAGTAGTAGTAGAAGTGGCAGAAATAGTAGTAGTAGTAGTAGTAGTAGTAGAAGTGGCAGAAATAGTAGTAGTAGTAGAAGTGGCAGAAATAGTAGTAGTAGTATTAGTGGCAGAAATAGTAGTAGTAGTAGTAGTAGTAGTAGTAGTAGTAGTAGTGGCAGAAATAGTAGTAGTAGTAGTAGAAGTGGCAGAAATAGTAGTAGTAGTAGAAGTGGCAGAAATAGTAGTAGTAGTAGTAGTAGTAGTAGAAGTGGCAGAAATAGTAGTAGTAGTAGAAGTGGCAGAAATAGTAGTAGTAGTAGTAGTGGCAGAAATAGTAGTAGTAGTAGTATAGTAGTAGTATAATAGAGTGAGTGGCAGAAATAGTAGTAGTGTAGAAGTGCAGAAATGTAGTAGTAGTAGTAGTAGTAGTAGTAGTGGCAGAAAGTAGTAGTAGTAGAAGTGGCAAAATAGTATAGTAGTAGAAGTGGCAGAAATAGTAGTAGTAGTAGTAGTAGTAGTAGTAGTGGCAGAAATAGTAGTAGTAGTAGAAGTGGCAGAAATAGTAGTAGTAGTAGAAGTGGCAGAAATAGTAGTATAGTAGTAGTAGTAGTAGAAGTGGCAGAAATAGTAGTAGTAGTAGTAGTAGTAGTAATAGAAGTGGCAGAAATAGTAGTAGTAGTAGTAGTAGTAGTAATAGAAGTGGCAGAAATAGTAGTAGTAGTAGAAGTGCAGAATAGTAGTAGTGCAGAAATAGTAGTAGTAGTAGTAATAGAAGTGGCAGAAATAATAGTAGTAGTAGAAGTGGCAGAAATAGTAGTAGTAGTAGAAGTGGCAGAAATAGTAGTAGTAAGTAGTAATAGAAGTGGCAGAAATAGTAGTAGTAGTAGAAGTGGCAGAAATAGTAGTAGTAGTAGTAGTAGTAGTAGTAATAGAAGTGGCAGAAATAGTAGTAGTAGTAGTAGTAATAGAAGTGGCATAAATAGTAGTAGTAGTAG
>JACEEZ010003813.1:164660-169660 GCA_016584305.1 Chionoecetes opilio
AACAAAAAATACATCTACATTATAGTAACTCCCTTTTTAAGACAACAAATAGAACATAACTATTAAATAAAACTAATAAAATAAAAGAAATAGAAATAAAATAAGTGTTGTAGAAATGAATGAAAGAATGAGTGAGTAGAAAAAAACAAGGGAAGAAAAAAAAAACGTTTCTTTTTTCTTCTTCCTCCTCCATCCTCCTCCTCCTCCTCCTCCTCCTCCTCCCCCTCTCCTCCTCCTCCTCCTCCTCCCTCTTCTTCTTCTTCCTCCTCCTCCACCTTCTCCTCCTCATCACTTCTTCCTTTCTTTTCCTCCTCCCTTCCTCCTCCCTCCTTTCTTATTATTCTTCCTATCCTCCTCTCCTCCCTCTTCTTCTTCTTCTTTCTTCCCCTCCTCCCCCCTCTCCTCCTCATCATCTTCTTCCTTTTCTTCTTCTCCTCCCCTCCTCCTCCTCCTCCCCCTTCTATTAATTCTCCCCTCCTCTCCCCCCTCCTCTCTTCTTCTTCTTCTTCTTCTTCCTCCTCCCCCACCTTCTTCTCCTCATCATCTTTTCCTTTTCTTCTTCCTCCTCCCCCCTCCCCCTCCTCCCCCTCTTTATTATATTTCTTCCTCCTCCTCCTCCTCCTCCTCCTTATGTCCTCCTCCTCCTCCTCCTCCTCCTCCTCCTCCAGCCTTGCACTCAACACTCAACCTTCGCATTAATAAAACCTGTGTGTGTAGTGTAAGTACGTGTGTATGTATGTATGTATGTATGTGTGTGTATGTGTTGGGGGGGGGGGAGCATAGCGGACCTCTTCTCTATATAATACACATTTTTTTTTCTCTTTTCTCTCTCTCTCTCTCTCTCTCTCTCTCTCTCTCTCTCTCTCTCTCTCTCTCTCTCTCTCTCTCTTTACCAGGCAAAACACATCCTTTACAGCAACGTCTTTCTGTCCGGCGGGAACTGTGTGTGTGTGTGTGTGTGTGTGTGTGTGTGTGTGTGCCCTTTGCGGTTACTCCTGCGGCGACTGACTCATACAGGAGGAGGAGGAGGAGGGAGGTTAGGTTAAGGAGGAGGAGGTTAGGTAAAGGAGGAGGAGGAGGAAGGTTAGGCAAGGTAGCTTCAGATAGGGGGGGAGGGGAGGGAAAGGATGAGGGGGCTGGGGGGAAGAAAAAGGGAGGAGGAGGAGGGGGAGGAAGGGGAAAAGGTATCATAGTAGGCCAATGGAGAGTAGGAAGGAGGAGGAGGAGGAGGAGGAAGAAGAGGAGGGTATCGTAAAGGAGAAAAAAGGGAGAGGAAAAGAAGGAAGGGAATTTGGAGTGAAAAGAGGAGGAGGATGAAGAGGAAGGAAAAAGGGAAAAGGAAAAGGAAGGGGAGGAGGAGGGGGTATCATGGGAAAGGGAAAAAAGAGGGGGGAAAGGAAGGGGAAAAGAGGGGTTATAAATAGTTTGGGGAGAGCAAGGAAAAAGGGGGGGAAGGAAGGAAAGGGAAAGGGGAAGAGGAGGAGGGGAGGAGAAGGTATCAAGGGGGGGAAAAGGGAAGAAAGGGAAAGGGAAAGGGGGAAGGGAGGGGGGGGAGGAGGTTTCCCATAGCATGGGGAAAGGGCAAGGATGAGGAGGAAGAAGGAAGGAAGAGAAGGAGGAGGAGGAGGGTACGATAGGGAACCATAGGGAGAGAAGGAAGAAAGGAGGAGGAGGAGGAGGTGGAGAAGAAGGAAGTAGGGAGTGAGAGATAGAGGAGGAGGAGGATATCATAGGAGGGCAAGGAAGAAGGAAGAAGGAGGAGGAGGAGGAGGAGGAGAAACGCGTGAACTTGGCAAGAGTGTAAAAATTTAGTCACTCAGTCAGTCTGGCAAGGCTGTTATGGCGGGACGTGGGGGTTTTAGTGGGCGGTGGGGAACGATTCCCAAATTCCTTTATTTATCTCTTATTCCTCCCCGTGAGAGATCCCCGCTTAAACCAAGAGGGGGAAAGATATAATAACAACACTATAACCCTTACTGACACGCATGTAAAGTCACGGGTTGTTAATAGTACAAGAGTTATGAGTGTTAGTAATAATGTTTTGAACGAGGATGCTACGTGAAGAGGGGATAAAAACACTAAATTTCTGCTCAAGGTACTGACATCTCGTTTACTTTATTAGTGTATGTGTGTGTGTATGTCTAATGAAGGGTGAGATTATAGTGTGTGTGTGTGTGTGTGTGCGTCTGTGTGTGTGTGTTTGTGTAAAGAAAAAAACAACTTTGTATCCCGTTATCAAATTTCTCTTCAAGGTACTGAAAAGCCATTTTCTGTTGAGTTAACTTTATTAGTGTGTATGTTTGTGTGTATGTGTAAAAAGGGGGTGAGACTATAGGTGTTGTGTCCGGGGTGCGTGTGGTGTGTGGGGTGTGTGTTTTGTTGTTGTGTTTGTGTGTTTCTGAAGGAAAAACAAACTATTCCCATAATCAAATTTTGCCAAGGTTGAATTTTAAAAAACTTTTTTGGACCTTTATAGTTTTTTTAGGGGTTTTTTTGGGGTGTGGGTGAATGAAGGGTGAGGTTATATGGTGTTGTGTATGTCTTATGTGTGTGTGGTGGGGTGGGGGTGTGTGTGTGTGGGGAAAGGAAAAGGGTTTAGACAGAGGGGCCCCCTGTGTAAGGTTTCGGTGGTGATGGGGGGTGGGGGGAGGCGGGGTTCGAGCCGGTCAAACCCTTGATTTGGGGCCTGTACCTCCCCCTTTTGGGTCCCCGCCGGGCCGCCACATACATTTTTCATCTCGGGAGAAAGGGGAAAAAAGCCAGACCTTTTTGGGGGAAATGGGGTTTGAGGATGTGGAGATTATTTACAGGCTTTAAAAGGATTGAGTTTAATTTGGTTGGTGGAAATTACGGAAAAAGGGTAGAAAATAACGATAGACTATGTAATTTTACTTTATTTTAGTCATTTTTTGGGTTTTTTCTATACACGAACGAAATTGAAAAACACCAACAAAAATTGACAACACACAAAACGAAATTGAAAACACACCAAGGGAAATTTGAAAACACCCAACAAAAATTGAAAAACACCCCAACAAAAATTGACAAACGAAAAAATTGGGACAACACACGAACGAAATTGACAACACATAACAAAAATTGAAAAACACTCGAACAAAATTGAAAACACGAACAAAAATTGAAAAACACACCCCCAAAAATTTAAAAAACACACCCCCCGAAATGTAACACACCAACGAAATTGACAACACACCAACGAAATTTGATAACACCCAACAAAAATTGACAACAAAACCGAAACAAAATTTGACAACACAAAGGGAAATTGACAACACCCCCAAACAAAAATTGATAAAAAACCCCAAACAAAATTTGAAAAAACAAAACAACCCCAAAATGACAACACCCCAAAACAAAATTGAAAAACACACCAAAAAAATTTGGGACAAACCACCACAAAAATTGTTTAACACCCCAACGAAATTAAAAAAAAAACCCCCAACAAAATTTGGAAAAACACACCAACAAAATTTGATAAAAAACACCAACGAAATTGAAAAACACAAAACAAAATTTGGGACAAACACGAACGAAAATTGAAAACCCCACCAACAAATTGAAAAACACCCCAAACAAAATTTGATAACACCCCAACAAAAATTGATAAAAAAACCCCAACCCCCAAATTTGACAAAACCCCCAACAAAATTAAAAAAACCCACACCAACGAAATTGGACAAACACCAACGAAATGAAAACACACCAAGAAATTGACAACACCCCAACAAAAAATTGAAACACACCAACAAAATTTGATAAACCCCAAAACGAAATTGACAACACACGAAGGGAAATTAAAACACTCCAAGAAATTGACAACACCCCAAACCAAAAATTGCCAACCCCCAAAAACGAAATTGAAAAACACAAAACCCGAAATTGACAACACACGAACGAAATTGATAACACACCAACGAAATTGACAACACACCAACGAAATTGATAACACCCCAAAGGGAAATTTGAAAAACACACCAACAAAATTTGGGACAAACCCCAACAAAATTTGAAAACACACCAACAAAAATGCCCAACCCAGAACAAAAATTGAAACACAAACCGAAAATTGAAAACACCCAACGAAATTGATAAAACACAAACAAAATTTGACAAAACACCCCCCCAAAATTTTGGAAAACACCCCAAACGAAATTGAAAACCCCCACCAACAAAATTGGGGACAACACCCCAACGAAATTGAAACACACCAACAAAATTTTTAAAACCCCCAAACGAAAGGAAAAAACACACCAACAAAATTTGGGAAAACACACCAACGAAATTGACAACCCACCAAGGGAAATGATAAAACCCCCAAAACAAAAATTGCCCAAACACACGAAAAAATTGACAACACACGAACAAAAATTGACAAACAAAACAAAACAAAATTTGCCCAACCCACAGGAACAAAATTTGAAAAACACCAACGAAATTGACAAAAAACAAAACAAAAATGAAAAACACACCAACAAAAATTAAAAAACACACCAACAAAATTAAACAACACACAAAGGGAATTGAAAACACACGAACAAAATTTGACAAAAAACACCAACGAAATTGAAAAACACACCAACAAAATTGACAAACACCAACAAAATTTGACAACCACGAACGAAATTGAAAAACACCCCAAACCCCAAAATTTGAAAAAAAACTCCAACAAAATTTGGCAAAAATTCCAACAAAATTTGAAAAACACACCAACCGAAATTGAAAAAACACACCAAAAAAATTTGGACAAACACCAACAAAATTTGGGACAACACCCCCAACAAAATTGAAAAAACCACACCAACAAAATTTGAAAAACAAAAGAACAAAATTTGACAACACCCCAACAAAATTTGAAAAAAACCAAAGGGAAATTTGGAAAAAAACACGAACGAAAAGGGGGACAACAAACCAACAAAATGAAAACACACGAAACAAAAATTGACAACACCCAACAAAATTTGACAAAACACGAACGAAAT
>JACEEZ010003813.1:174660-272160 GCA_016584305.1 Chionoecetes opilio
TCCCTTCCCTTCCCTTCCCTTCCCTTCCCTTCCCTTCCCTTCCCTTCCCTTCTAACACACCTGCCTTGCCTATTTTCCCGTCTAATGCTCATTGCTACCGTGTTACTGAGACTACACACACACACACACACACACACACCACACACACACACACACACACACACACACACACACACTATATTTGCTATTTGTTTGCAGTTTGTTTACGTGTAGAGATGAGTGTGTTTGTATGCTTGTTTCAGTTTGTGTGTTTTGTTTATTTGCTATCAGTCAAAGGGCTTATTACTTATTTAGTGGTTCTCATAGGATATTTTCGTTATTATTGTTAGTATTATTTTAGTAGTACAGGTTGAGAGAGAGAGAGAGAGAGAGAGAGAGGAGAGAGAGGGGAGAGAGAGAGAGAGAGAGAGGAGAGATGAGAGAGAGGAGAGAGAAGGAAGGAGGTGAGGAGTGAGTGAGAGTGAGTGAGTGAGTGAGTGAAGTGAGTGCTTGAGTGAGTGAGTGAGTGAGTGAGGTGAGTGAGTGAGTGAGTGAGTGAGTGAGTGAGTGAGTGAGTGAGGTGAGTGAGTGAGTGAGTGAGTTGAGTGAGTGAGTGATAGTGAGTGACGTGAGTGATGGGTGAGTGAGTGAGTGAGTGAGTGAGTGAGTGAGTGAGTGAGGTGAGTGAGTGTGAGGTGAGTGAGGTTGAGTGAAGTGACGTGACGTGAGTGAGGGGAGTGAGTGAGTGAGTGAGTGAGTGAGAGGAAGAGAGGAGAGGAGGAGTGAGAGAGAGAGAGGAGAGAGGAGAGAGAGAGAGAGAGCGAAGAGAAGATGAGAGAGAGAGAGGACGGAGAGAGGAGAGAGAGAGGAGGAGAGGGATTAAGAGGGGAGGGGTGGGGGGGAATGAGAGGATGGAAGTGACGGCCATCACCAATCCGGCAGCCACGGGACCTCAGGACTGCCGGATTTTCTAAATTTCCGGATTATTGATGTTTTGTCTCCGTACTCTATATGCAGCATGCTAGATTGACAGACAGATAGACATACATATAGATAGATAGATTGACAGACAGATAGATAGATAGATAGATTGACAGACAGATAGACATACATATAGATAGATAGATTGACAGACAGATAGATAGATAGATTGACAGACAGATAGATAGATAGATAGATTGACAGACAGATAGATGGATAGATAGATAGATAGATAGACAGACATAAGGACAAATAGACAGACAGATAGATAGATAGATAGACAGACATAAGGACAAATAGACAGACAGATAGAAGGACAAATAGACAGAGACAGAAAGTATATATTGTAACAGAAAATGACTACAGTTCTTTAAAGAAAGCTATACAGCAGCAGATTTTAACAATTACGGCAAATAAATGAGAAGGAATGCTGCTTGCTGTGGGAAGCGTGAGCATACAGCTGATTCTGGGTACAGCGCCATCTATAATAGTATAATCGAAAGTGTGTGTGTCTGTGTGTGTCCGCGATAGGTTCCGGCCCCAGTGGCGCAATCCCATCATATGGCACAATTTTGGAACCAGGTCGACCAGGGGAAGGTTTTAAGGCCATTTTGGGGATGATCCGATCACTTTAATTTAATATTTTTTTAGTATTAGCGAGAATTGTGAAAAAAAGTGGGTTGCGAGAATTGAGGAAACCTTGATGTAGGGTGATGGGTGATGGGTAATGGGTGGGGTGATGGGTGTGGGGTGATGGGTGAGTGAATGGGTGGGGGGTGATGGGTGATGGGTTGAGGGAATAGGTGGGGGGGGTGATGGGTAATGGGTGTGTGGTGATGGGTAATGGGTGAGTGAATGGGTTGGGGGGTGATGGGTAATGGGTGAGTGGTGATGGGTAATGGGTGGGGGGTGATGGGTAATGGGTGAGGTGAATGGGTGTGTGGTAATGGGTGAGTGAATGGGTGTGTGGTGATGGGTAATGGGTGGGGGGTGATGGGTAATGGGTGAGTGAATGGGTGGGGGGTGAAGGGTAATGGGTGAGTGAATGGGTGGGGGGTGATGGGTAATGGAGTGAGTGAATGGGTTGGGGTGATGGGTAATGGGTGAGTGAATGGGTGTGTGGTGATGGGTAATGGGTGAGTGAATGGGGTGGGGGGTGATGGGTAATGGGTGAGTGAATGGGTTGGGGGTGATGTGAATGGGTTGGCGTTAATACATACATTTCTACATCCATGATCAAAACATAAACGGCGCCTCCCGAAAACAGTGGCGCCCCAACTCGGGAAATTTGAAACTGCGCTCCGAAAGTCATGCCGGAAAACAGATGGCACGGTACCGGACTATTGATTGCCGGATTACTAATGGTGAACCTGTAGTAGAATAATAAACAGGAGGGAAACGAGCAGAGAAGTAACATAATTAAACGCCACCACCACTACCTTCACCTCACCTGACCTCACCTTTCTCTCCCCTCAGGTGTACAAAACATAGCCCCCCATGGCTGACCTGGGCTTCATCACCATACCCCGGGGGCGGCGGCTACCCCAGATACCCTCCACCATCACCACCATCACCACCAATAACAACACCAACGGCCTAAACAACAACAACAACAACACGCTCAAGAACGGCCACTATTCGCATTACCTGAAAAACGGTCACTGTCAGAACGGGATCCAAGCGTCTGTTGTTCCTGTTGTGAATGGTGGTGGTGGTGGTGGTGGTGGTGCTCTGTTGAGTAATGGGAAAGGTAAGGGGAGAGAGAGAGAGAAGAGAGAGAGAGGAGAGACGAGAGAAGAGAGAGAGAGAGAGAGAGAGGGGAGAGAGAGAGAGGGGAAAAGAGGATGAGAGAGAGAGAGAGAGAGAGAGAGAGAGAAATACTAGTCATTCAAGATTTCAGATACCATTGTCTTCACAAATCTAACAACAATAAGGAACTGAAACTAGAAGGAAGAAAAGATGCTGTGTCATGAGAGAGAGAGAGAGAGAGAGAGAGAGAGAGAGAGAGAGAGAGAGAGAGAGAGAGAGAGATGACGAGAGAAGAGGAGAGAGAGAGGGCCACCACCCTTTTTTCATAGCTGTGTTAGGTGTACTTAATTTCCTGCAAAGTTTCGCTGCACACACACACACACACACACACACACACACACACACACACACACACACACAACACACACACACACACACACACACACACACACACACACACACTCCGTAGTGTAAGGGATAGCACGCTCTGCTCACAACTGAAAAGTCCCGGGTTCGATCCCCGGGCGGAGCGAAGACAGACGGGCGGTCTTCTTAAAACCCGAGCCCCTGTCCACCCAGCAGTGAATGGGTACCGGGTGTTAGCCGGGGGTTTGTGACCCCCCTCCCGGGGTGGTGGCTTCCTCCAACACTAAGAACTAAGGAAGAATGATAAAATAAATGTTGATATGGAGACGGGGCCACACGAGCGTTGCTCTGGCCCTGTAAAATACAACTAGATGAATACACACACACACGCGCGTCACCACAACCTCGTAACCTCAATATAGTTGCAGTGTGTTTTGCTGCGCGGGAAACCTAGACACAATTTTGATGATACTAGGAACATGGTAGTAAACAGATGGTTGTCCTCACTACACACACACACACACACACACGCACACAACACACACACACACACACACACACACACACACCACACACACACACACACACACACACACACCAGGATGGATTATCCTGGCCAGGACGAGTCAGTTGGGCGGTCTCCTTACACCCGAGCCCCTGTCCACCCAGCAGTGAATGGGTACCAGGTGTCAGCCGGGGGTTGTGACCCGCGTCCTGGGGTGGGGTTCCGGTGTTGTACTGTGCACCAGGAAGCCGGCCAAGCTGTCTGGAGTTTAGGTGTTCGCTAGGGCCCAGGGCCTGGCTCCAGCAGCGTCAGGAACTGTGTACCGCAGACCACAAATAGAGTCCCGGACACGAGCCAATCGCAAGGCAAAACTGCCCTGTACCGCAATCCAATGCACGTGAAGTAGCTGTAGCATACAAAGCAGGACCGCGATGTAGCGATGCACCAAAGGCGACCGTAGTGCTCAGCAACCGTGCCGGAAAACCACTTTATAGGGGAACTCCGTAGTGTAAGGGTTAGCACGCTCGGCTCACAACCGAGAAGTCCCAGGTTCGATCCCCGGGCGGAGCGAAGACAGACGGGCGGTCTTCTTAAAACCCGAGCCCCTGTCCACCCAGCAGTGAATGGGTACTGGGTGTTAGCCGGGGGTTTGTGACCCCCCTCCCGGGGTGGTGGCTTCCCCCAGCACTAAGGATGAATGAGAAAAATAAATGTTGATATGGAGACGGGACCACACGAGCGTCGCCCTGGCCCTGTAAAATACAACTAGATGAATACAACTAGATGAATACACACACGCTTCATCCCAGGGGAAAATAAAGCGCAAAGAAAGCGCCGCGAAAAACTCCCTCATTGTTGACATCGCAGCGAGATTACTTTTCCCGCTTTTTTTTTTCTCACTATCTAATCCTGAGTCACCTTCACCCCCTCCCACGCCCCGGGACCCCCATGGCAACGCCCCTGACACACACACGACCCCCGGACCCATGGCAACGCCCCTGACACACACACGTCTCACACACAGACAGTAGGAGGAAGCAGGAATAATTGTTGTGTTAACCCCTTGAGACAGAACGTAATCTCCATTGTAATTTGGGTACCATTAGACAATTTTTAGTGACTATAAGCAATATTTTATAGCTATGACCTGTTTAGTATCCTTGTCGACTACCTAATTTGGTATATTTAGTCACTTTTCGTAATTTCATGGCTAACAATAGACGATTTTATATAGCAAAGGAAAGATCTGGGCGTGAAGGGGTTAAAAAATGTTGTCTTCGGTTCAGGTATCCGCGCCGTACATGATGGATTCGCCACTATCCGAGCAGGCGGGAAGAGAGGCAGATCCTACAGCTCTCCTACAGTGTCCCAGGACCCCACCCCCTCCCCCCACTGTTCCCACGGGTGCTGCGGGCCGGGGGGAGGGCGGTGGACCATGGAACCCCTATGGGAGGAGAAGGGGGAGGCAGGCACCCCAGCCGTGTCGCGCCGTGACCGTCCACAGCTGCCTTGGTGGGAGGTGGCCACGAGGAGGTCAAAATATAGGTCATGTCCTGCGTTTTCTCAGGTCAGTGTGTGTGTCTGTGTGTGTGTGTGTCTGTGTGTCTGTGGAAGCAAGAGTGTTTTAAGTGTGTGTCTGTGAGAAAGAGAGAGAGCATTTTCCGTGTGTGAGAGAGAGAGAGAGAGAGAGAGAGAGAGAGAGAGAGAGAGTTTTCATTGTATGTGTGTGGGATAATGAGAGATAGTATTCAGTGTGTGTGTGTGTGTGTGCACGTAATTACTGATTAGAGAGAGAGAGAGAGAGAGAGAGAGAGTCCAGTGTGTGTCTGTGTGTGTGTGCGCAAGTACTTACTGATTAGATTAGAATTAGATTATACATTTATACAGGTGTGTGATTGTAATGCCAGGATCTAATATGCTAATCAGATTTTTTTTCTACGTGTTATTAATTACGTTACTATGGTATTGTGTTAACACCATTATGGTGTTACATGTAATGGTGTTAAATATAATGGTGTTCAATGTAATGGTGTTAAATATAATGGTGTTCAATGTAATGGTGCTGTAATGGTGTTAAATATAATGGTGTTCAATGTAATGGTGCTGTAATGGTGTAAAATGTAATGGTGTTCAATGTAATGGTGTTAAATATAATGGTATTGTAATGGCAGTGGCGGATTAAGGGGGGGGGCTGACAGGGCTGCAGTCAGGGGCCCACAATATTTTAGGGGCCCCAATTTCCTAAGTTGGTTAACAGAAAAAAATTGTCACCTAAGGGGATGCATGATTGGGGGCCCTCTGGTGGGGGCCCTCTGGTGCCCCCCCCTTCGGCCTTCCCAACCCCCGTGATAAATCTTCCCTCAGGCACTATTCCCCCAGGGCTACAATAACACTCAGGTCTTCATTATAGACACTAATAACTAATAACAGTACATGTAGTTACTTAAGTTCCCTAAGTCATTATTGATTTGCAAACAAGATCGTTTTTCTTCACCAAGCTGGCATCTATATTTCACCATTTTCACTTACTCAAAATTTATAAAAAAAAAAATTCTAGTATGTCTCACCATAGGCCTCAAAATGCCTCTAGAAGTGCCCATTTAAAAAAAAAAAATAGGCACCCCCAGACCCCCCAGCTGTATACGCTCGCCACCTGCTTGATGAAAGGGCCCCACCTGAACTGTAGCCAGGGGCCCCAGACACCCATAATCCGCCCCTGTGTAATGGTGCACAATGTAATGGGTGTTGAGTGTAATGGTGTTGTGGTGGTGTTGTGACAGGCCAGCGTGGTGACAGCCCTGGAGCAGACCATGAACAGTGTCACTAGTACCTTGGAGCGGCTGGCCTCGTCACCCGATCTCAAGGTAACGACTCATTACATCTCATAATTACATCTCATAATTACATCACTAATTGTTGTGCCTCTACGACAAGACTAATTTTCCTGCATTTAATAATTTCCTAAGGATTCTTATTATATTCATTAATTTTCCTCGAGGCCAAATGGATTAACTTATTATCCTGATGTATATTTTTTGTCATTTATTTGTCTTAAAGTTCTTGCCTTTATTCATTCGTTATATATCGTGAAGAATTAAATGTTGTTATTTTTATTCATTATCCTCAAGTCAAACTGTTTATTCATTACTGTATGTACATGTATTCTGAAGACTAGTTTCATTTATTCATTATCTTAAGAGTCAAACTATTATTCATTATCTTAAGAGTCAAACTATTATTCATTATCTTAAGAGTCAAACTATTATTCATTATCTTAAGAGTCAAACTATTTATTCATTATCTTAAGAGTCAAACTATTAACTCATTACATGTATTCTGAAGACAAGTTTTATTTATTAATTATCCTGGAGTTAGATTATTCATTCCTTATCCACCCTCCTCCTCCTCCTCTCCTCCCTGCTGACTCAGGACACAGAGGCTGCTGAAATCAGGAAGACGGCGGCAGTGTTGAGGCAGCAGAGTTCAGCAGTGTGTCAGTCTGTCAGTTCAGGTGAGTTGCTGAGTCTGTTCCTGTGTGTGTGTGTGTGTGTGTGTGTGTGTGTGTGTGTGTGTGAGTAAGTAAGTAAATGTTTATTGCTATCAAACGTCACATATAGGCTACATATATACCTACAAAAACATTACAAATCAAGCAACAGTGTCGAGCCGAAGTGACCTGACCTGACCTGAAGTGACCTGACGATTACAAAAGAGAATCAAGATGAAGGTTAACAATCAATGCGTGTGTGTGTGTGTGTGTGTGTGTGTGTGTGTGCGTGTGTGTGCAAAATATGACCAATACAACTTTTTCGTTTTTACTTTGTCATGTAAAATAATCATGAAAAAAAAAAAATAGGCCAGTGTTTCAGTGATGTATGCTTCAATCATTTCAGCAAGTACTGTAATCCTGTATGTAATCTGATATTAATCCATGCAGGTAACATATATTTACTAGTTCATGATAAGATTACACTTCTTCTTCGTCCACTCCTCCAGGTTACATCAATTTGGAACGACAACTTTCCTGCGACAGTGTTTCGAGCGTCACGTCTACCGTCAGTGGCACCTCCCTCTCCTCCTATGCCTCTCTGGGCTCTCGCTCTCTCACCACCACCTTCATCCCTCACCCCAGCCCCCATAACACCACCACGCCGGACCCCCTTAACACCCCCGACCAGGCTAAGCTTAAAAAGAGGAGCTGGGTAAGAAGGAGGGGCGAAGGAGCTATTTAAATGCTTCTCTTGTTTTGGCCTAAATGCTGCCTTGCCTGGTGTGTGTGTGTGTGTGTGTGTGTGTGTGTGTGTGTGTGTGTGTGTGTGTGTGTGTGTGTGTGCGTGTGAAGTGGGGTTTGAAATGTGTGTGTGTGTGTGATGATTAGATCTGTATGAATTCGGGTTTGAAATGTGTGTGTATTCGGGTTTGAAATGTGTGTGTGTGTGTGTGAATTCGGGTTTGAAATGTGTGTGTGTGTGTGTGAATTGGGGTCTGAAATGTGTGTGTGTGAATTCGGGTTTGAAGTGTGTGTCTGTGTGTGTGAATTCGGGTTTGAAATGTGTGTGTGTGTGTGTGTGAATTCGGGTTTGAAATGTGTGTGTTTGTGAATTCGGGTTTGAAATGTGTGTGAATTCGGGTTTGAAATGTGTGTGTGTATGAATTCGGGTTTGAAATGTGTGTGAATTCGGGTTTGAAATGTGTGTGAATTCGGGTTTGAAATGTGTGTGTGTATGAATTCAGGTTTGAAATGTGTGTGAATTCGGGTTTGAAATGTGTGTGTGTGTATGAATTCGGGTTTGAAATGTGTGTGTATGTGTGAATTCGGGTTTGAAATGTGTGTGTGTGTGTGAATTCGGGTTTGAAATGTGTGTGTGTGTATGAATTCGGGTTTGAAATGTATGTGTGTGTGTGTGAATTCGGGTTTGAAATATGTGTGTGTGTGTGCATTCGGGTTTGAAATGTGTGTCTGTGTGTGTGTGTGTGTATGAATTCGGGTTTGAAATGTGTGTGTGTGTGTGAATTCGGGTTTGAAATGTGTGTGTGTGAATTCGGGTTTGAAATGTGTGTGTGTGTGAATTGGGTTTGAAATGTGGTGTGTGTGTGTGAATTCGGGTTTGAAATGTGTGTGTGTGTGAATTCGGGTTTGAAATGTGTGTGTGTGTGTGTGAATTCGGGTTTGAAATGTGGTGTGTGTGAATTCGGGTTTGAAATGTGTGTGTTTGTGTGAATTCGGGTTTGAAATGTGGTGTGTGTGAATTCGGGTTTGAAATGTGTGTGTTTGTGTGAATTCGGGTTTGAAATGTGTGTGTATGAATTCGGGTTTTAAGTGTGTGTGTGTATGAATTCGGGTTTGAAATGTGTGTGTGTGTGTGTGAATTCGGGTTTGAAATGTGTGTGTGTATGAATTCGGGTTTGAAATGTGTGTGTGTGTGTGTGTGAATTTGGGTTTGAAATGTGTGTGTGTGTGTGTGAATTCGGGTTTGAAATGTGTGTGTGTATGAATTCGGGTTTGAAATGTGTGTGTGTGTGTGTATGAATTCGGGTTTGAAATGTGTGTGTGTGTGTGAATTCGGGTTTGAAATGTGTGTGTGTATGAATTCGGGTTTGAAATGTGTGTGTGTGTATGAATTGGGGTCTTAAATGTGTGTGTGTGTGTGTGAATTCGGGTTTGAAATGTGTGTGAATTCGGGTTTGAAATGTGTGTGTGTGAATTCGGGTTTGAAATGTGTGTGTGTGAATTCGGGTTTGAAATGTGTGTTAGTGTGTGTGTGTGTGTGTGTGTGTGTGTGTGTGTGTGTGTGTGTGTGTGTGTGTAAATACCTTGTAATATATTAAACACGCTTTCATTAATACACGAACGTACCTAACACATGGGTATGAATAGGCTAACTGTACGTTCTCTTAATCATACTTACAACACTTATCATCTCTTCTCCTCCTATTAGCTCACTTTTTGAACAGGTAAGAAAATAACTAAACAAAAAAAAACTACCCAAATCAATACTTTAGAGAAATACTTTGGAGGAAAAAAAGCAAGAAATCTATGAATCCAAATTTCCCTCAACATTTTTTTATACGATATTCCATTATTTCTTACGATGACATTTATTTTGCTTTTGTTACATATACATTCTGATGATTATAGAGACAGTTAAGTATTAATTAGAGTTGTATCATCATAGCTATGCATGTTATAGCTACCGTAGATAACACTATAGTCGCCAGTCACTCGCCAGGCACAATATATTACGAATTTTACCATCACTACAGACTTGTATGTGCCACTGAAGACGCATGCACAGTAGTTTATATTATGTACATCACACTACATGTCTTCAGTGGCACATACAAGGCTGTAGTGATGCTAAAATTCGTAATGTATTGGGCCTGGCGACATTAGTGCAGTGGCGAGTGAGTGGCGACTATAGTGTTATCTACGGTACACATGACATTGGCGACTATACCAATAGATGCGCCACGGGATGAAGAATTGATTTAGGCAAAAAACCAGAAATTGCCGAAAAATTACTTAGGCAATTTCTATAAGGGTGACGATATATACCTTATAGTTTTGCATACCTTATACCTATAGTCTATTTTTTTTAACAAGGCAAAAATTCCATGCTATCTTAAGGTCTCATGGTTAAAATGATGCCTGTGTTTACCTGATACTATGGTTAACTATGATAAAATACAACTGACATTTAGAAGAAGCGTAGTATTCCCTTCTCCTGGTTAAAATGATGCCTCTGTTTACCTGATACTATGGTTAACTATGATAAAATACAGCTGACATTTAGAAGAAGTGTAGTATTCCCTTCTCCTGGTTAAAATGATGCCTCTGTTTACCTGATACTATGGTTAACTATGATAAAATACAGCTGACATTTAGAAGAAGCGTAGTATTCCCTTCTCCTGGTTAAAATGATGCCTGTGTTTACCTGATACTATGGTTAACTATGATAAAATACAGCTGAAATTTAGAAGAAGTGTAGTATTCCCTTCTGGTTAAAATGATGCCTCTGTTTACCTGATACTATGGTTAACTATGATAAAATACAGCTGACATTTAGAAGAAGCGTAGTATTCCCTTCTGGATCTATCGCTCCAGGGAGATTTTTGCCTTAAAATCTATGGTGTCTATACATAATATACATCTAATAATAGTGTTTACATCTAGTTACTCCTTTGTTTGTTGTTGCCTATCTGTCTGATACTTACTGAATTGACGCTTACCTCCACTAACTTGTTCTCTCTGTTATCTCCGCTCTCTCTCATCTCTCGTACTTTTTTATCTCTCTTCTCACTCTTATCTCTCTCTCTCTCTCTCTCTCCTCTGTCCTATATCTTCTCTGTTCTCTATTTTTTATCTGGCATCTCCTCTCTTCTCTCTCTCTCTCTCTCTCTCTCTCTCTCTCTCTCTCTCTCTCTCTCTCTCTCTCTCTCTCTCCTCTCTCTCTCTCTTCTTCTCTGTCTCTATCTCTCTCTCTTTCTTTCTCTCTCTCTCTCTCTCTCTCTCTCCTTCTCTCTCTCTCTCTCTCTCTCTCTCTCTCTCTCTTCTCTCTCTCTCTCTCTCTCTCTCTCTCCTCTCTCTCTCTCTTCTCTCTCTCTCTTTCTATTCTAGATCTAGTCCTACATAGTTTTTGTCGTGTTTGGTCCTCTCTCTCTCTCTCTCTCTCTCTCTCTCTCTCTCTCTCTCTCTCTCTCCTCCCCTCTCTCTCTCTCTCTCTCTCTCTCTCTCTCTTCTCCTCTCTCTCTCTCTCCAGTCTCTCTCTCTCATCCATCTCTCTTTCATCGTCTCCTCTCCTACTCTCTCTCAAAGAAAAAAATTATATAAATCATACATTTTATACGCAAAAAAGGTCAAAAAAGGTCAAAAAAGGTCAACCAATGTGAATAGAGTTGATCACTTAAACAATGAGCCACTTAAACCCTGCCTCCCCGCCCCCTTAAACCCTTAAACCCCTTAACCCCCCTTTAATGGCCAGTGACAGCAGATAACAGTAAGGGGCAGTAAGGGCTTGATTCCTAACCCCCGACACTGCTCATTGCCATCATCATTGCCATCATTATTGCCACCACTATCATCATCATCATCATCATCATCATCATCATCATCATCATCATCATCATCATCATCATTGCCACCACTCTCATCATCATCATTGCCACCACTATCATCATCATCATTGGTATCATCATTGCCATCATTATTGCCACCACTATCATCATCATCATCATCATCATCATCTCATTTTCTTTTTGTTTACAATAGATAATTCATATTTTTCTATTATATGTGTGTGTGTTAGTGATGGACCGAATGTCTATTTTCCGTATTCGTGAATATGCGAATGTGAATAGTATTTGGTTTTGATATTCGCGAATGGGAATTGTGAATATTACATAACATTTTATTTAATACACAATTTTTAATATTATACAGGTAACTGAAATATTTTGTCTGTATTGTAAGAGTTCAGACATAAATAAATGAATGTCTAATGTAAATTCCATGAAATGTTGTATGTTGCCAACTTGCGGGACGAGGACACTCTTACACAAAGACTTACATGATAATATCTTGCATGAATAGTTATTATTGCAAAGTTTACACTGTGCAATATAGCTGGAGGTAATCTCGAAATAATCCCAAACCACACTGTTGTGACTCCTCACCCCAGTCCTGTAACTAACGCTTGGCTAAACTTTAAATCTATTTATATGTTTGCTTGTGTAATATTGTGTTCACTTGTTATTTTGTCCTTTTTTTTTGTAAGTTTATTGATTTTGGCAAAATATTCGCATATTTGCAAACAACTACGAGTGCGAATGCGAATATTGAAAAAACATGCGAATATTCGGTCCATCACTAGTGTGTATGTATGTGGGAATACTATATATTTTTCTCTCTTAGCTTTATTCTCCATGACAACAATAATACCTTGGTTGTAATATGGGCATTGAAATATATAGCGTTTTCTAATTAAATCAAAGATAGTTAGTCAGGATTTTGAGAATGTTTTGAGTAGACGCTGGATTTTGTAGTCTATTTAACCAGTTTCATTATAATATTTAACTTGAACTGACTTAAATATTTTAAAGAAGCAGGAAAATAGGCTAAAAAAAGGCAGTGAATACTTAAAACATTAGTTAGTTAAAGTTATAATATTTTGAGTTAATTTAGTGAGTTATTTAGAGTGACTATGAATGCAGTGTTCCTAACCCACTATTGCACCTCCATACTTACCTTAGATGAATAGCAACGTAGCAATAACATAGATACTTACAAATAATACTAGATAAATACACTTTTATGGTACTTACAAATACTTACAAACACACTAATACTAGACAGATAACAACCCTTAGAGGCTAGTAGACAGACACTTCAAGCACTTATAATTAAAACACACATAACATAGCACATAGAATGACGTATGGCAATATGCACATGGTTGTAAATAGTTTGATATACTACACACATACACACATATATGCTAAATCAAACACACACATACACACACACACACACACACACACCCACCCTCTCACACACACACACACAGCTCATCCACCACATCCTCCACACACACACACACACACACACCCACACACCCACAGCTCATCCACCACATCCTCCACACACACACATCCACCCACACACACACAGCTCATCCACCACATCTTCCACACACACACACACACACACACACACACACACTCAGTAGTGTAAGGGTTAGCACGCTCGGCTCACAACCGAGAAGTCCCGGGTTCGATCCTCGGGCGGAGCGAAGACAGACGGGCGGTCTTCTTAAAACCCGAGCCCCTGTCCACCCAGCAGTGAATGGGTACCGGGTGTTAGCCGGGGGTTTGTGACCCCCCTCCCGGGGTGGTGGCTTCGGCCAACACTAAGCACTAAGGATGAATGATACAAATGTTGATATGGAGACGGGGCCACACGAGCGTCGCTCTGGCCCTGTAAAATACAACTAGATGAATACACACACACACACACACACACACACACACACACACACACACACACACACACACACACACACACACACACACACACACACACACACACACACACACACACACTCATCCACAACACTCCATCCACAGTTAAGAAGTTCATTCCGACGAGCATTCGGCCGCCACGGAAGAAAACTGTCCAAGCAGCAGGGTGACATCGGGTCTTCTATCGGGGCCCCGGGCAGCCTCCTCCAAGACCTCCCCCTCCACCACACTGCCAACGCCGCTGTCAGACACCTCCCGGCCCCCCCACCCCCCCACCAACACACCCTACTACCCCCCACACACCCCAACCCACGTTACCCACACCCATACACCATACATACACGACTCCCACATCCATACACCACATACACCACTCCCACACCCATACACCACACCCTACCCCCTCCAACACCCCCAAACACCCTACCCCCTTCAACACCCCTCCAACACCTCCCGCCCCCCCTCGCAGCCCCCCCAGCCCCTCGTCAACACCCAGCCTTCACCAGCGCATCACTGCCTCGGAAAGCTCACTCCTCCGGGCTGCTGTCGAGGAAGGGCCCTGCGCAACATAAGCAGTGAGTGTTGTGTTGGGGTGAATCTATGAAGTGTTGCTGTAGTGTTTCATGGATTAATTTATCTTGTTACATGTAGTTTCCATGTTTTGTTTGTTTTTTTCATTCATGTTTTTTTTTTTTCATTCATGTTTGCTTTTTTCATGGTTTTTTTTCTTTCATTCATGTTTTTTTTTTCATTCATTTTTTTTTTTTTTTCATTCGCTTTTTTCAATCGTTTTTTTTCATTCATGTTTTTTTTGTTTGCATTCATGTTTTTTTTTTCATTCATGTTTTTTTTCATTCATGTTTTTTTTTTTTTTCATTCATGTTTTTGTTTTTTTATTCATGTTTTTGTTTTTTTCATTCGGTTTTTTTTTCATTCATGTTTTTTTTTTTTCATTCTGTTTTTTTTTTTTCATTCATGGTTTTTTTTTCATTCATGTTTTTTTTTTTTCATTCATGTTTTTTTTTTTCATTCATGTTTTTGTTTTTTTCATTCGTTTTGTTTTTTCATTCGTTTTTTTTTTTTCATTCATGTTTTTTTTTTTTCATTCATGTTTTTTTTTTTTTCATTCAAGTTTTTTTTCGTTTTTTTTTTTCCTTTTTTTTTGCATGCGTATGTTTTTTCTTTCATTATTTCTTGATTCGTGACTCATCTGTGTGACTCACGGGCTTGATTTACGAGTCACACCTATTCATCTGACTGACTGAAGGAAGGACTAACTTGACTGACCGACTCGATTTCTCATGTTATTAATTTTGTCATGCTTTGATTTTGTGACTATTATCTTTATTATTTATCATGTTATAATTGTCACGTGATGTTATTTAGTTAATGCGAGATGAGATTTGTGTGTAAGTGTCTAAGTGATCTTTTCTCAGCATTCAATTTGTTAGTATTTTATTATTTATTTATTCTTATGTACCACCACTACTACCACCACTGCTATCACTACTACTACCACTGCTATCACTACTACCACTGCCATCACTACTACCACTACCACTGCTATCACTACTACTACCACCACCACCACCACTGCCATCACTACCACCACCCTACCACCACCACCACCACCACCACCACTGCCATCACTACTACTACCACCACCACCACCACTGCCATCACTACCACCACCCTACCACCACCACCACCACCACCACTGCCATCACTACTACTACCACCACCACCACCACCACCACCACTGCCATCACTACTACTACCACCACCACCACCACCACCACTGCCATCACTACTACTACCACCACCACCACCACCACCACCACTGCCATCACTACCACTACCACCACCACCACCACCACCACCACCACCACCACCACCACCACCACCACCACCACCACCACCACCACCACCACCACCACCACCACCACCACCACTACCACACCACCACCACTACCACACTCCACCACCACCACCACCACCACCACCACCACCCTACCACTGCCACACTACCACCACCACCACCACACACACACTACCACCACACCACCACCACATGCCATCCTACTACCACACTACCACCACCTACCACTACACCACCACCTACACCACTGCCTATACTACTCCACCACACACCACCACCACACACACACTAACCACCACTACCACTCATCTGCCATTACTATCTCCTACCCACCCACCTCACCACACCACACTACCACCACTGGCACACTACACTACCACACCACCACCACCACACAAACTACTACTATACTACTACTCTACTACTCACCCCACTACCAACCACTGCCACACTACTACTACACCACCACTCCCACTACACACCACCACCACCACTACTACTACTACCACCACTACACTGCATCATACTACTACCACTGCCGACACCACTGATTATACTACTCTACTACCTACCCTACCACCACTGCCATCGTATCTTACTTACTACTCCACCACCACTCACACACTCAACCACATACTACTACCACCACCACACACATGCCACACTACTACTACCACTCCATCACCACTGCCATCACTACTTACTACCCACTCACCACCACCTTACACACCACCACGCATCATCAGTACTTACTAATCCTCCTCACATTCTGCCATCTACTACTACCCTACCCCATACACTGCCATCAGTTTCCCCCCATGTCCTACTTCACTCACCACACACACACCACCATTCTGCTCTGCCTCGCAGGTGCTGTGGTGTGACGTCGCCTCGCTGTTGTTCTCGTGCTCCTCCGTCCACAGACTCCAGCCATTGTTGGTGTGTGTGTTTGGTGTGTGTGTTGATGGGTGTTGGGTGTGTGTGTGTGTGGGTTGTGTGTGTGTTTTTTTACCACGTCAAAAAGGGCTAAGGCAAAAAAAAAAAAAAAAAAAGTGCTACTTCATCCCCATAGAGACTAAAGATATAAGGATGTGTTGTGTTGGGTGTGTGTGCGTGTCTGTGTGTTTTGTGTGTGTGGTGTGTGTTTGTGTGTGTGTGTGTTTTCCCACGTCAAATGGTTACCAAAGTGGAAAAAAAATCCTCTCTGGTTTTTGTTGATTAGAAAAAGCATCATCAGTATCTTGTAATCTCTTCCTTCATTATTTCCTGCCTCTCTCTCCTTCTTTCCTTCTTTTCTTTATTGAATCATCTGTTTCCCTCCTTCATTCCTTTTCCTTCATCCCTATTTTATCACCCCCTTCCTTCCTTCCTTCCTTCTCTTCATCTTGGTTACTTCTCCTCTTTTTTCATCATGCTCCTCCATCACAATTCTCCAGCCCAATTTTCTTCCTTTCCTCCCATTTTTCCAGCCCAATTTTAACTTTTTTCCTTACTTTCCTCCATCCCAATTTCATTTCCCCTTATTCCTCCATCGCCAATTTTCTTTACCTTTGCCTCCCAGTCCCCAATTTTAAAAATTTTTTTTTGCTTTTCACTCCAGGTACCAACGGGAAAAAAAATCTCCTGTTTTCTCATCTACTTTTCTCTTCCTTCATCCCAATTTCTCACTTTTCCTTCCCTTTTCCTCATCCATTTATCATCTTTTTCCCTCCTTCATCCCATTTCCTCCATCTATTTTTCTCACCCCCCATTCCTTCCTTCTTCCTCGCCCATTTTTCTTCTTTCCTTCAGCCCATTTTCCTTCCTTCCTCCAGCCCAATTTCCCTTCCTTTCTCCAGCCCAATTTTCCTTTTCTCTTTCCTCCAGCCCAATTTCCTTCTTTTCCTCACAGCCCAATTTTCCTCCTTTCCTCCAGCCCAATTTTCCACTTTCTCTCAATTTTCCTCCCTTTCCTCCAGCCCAATTTTCCTTCCTTTCCTCCAGCCCAATTTTCATTTTTTTCCTCGCTCCAGCCCAATTTTCCTTACTTTCCTCCAGCCCAATTTTCCTCCCTTTCCTCCAGCCCAATTTTCCTCCCTTTCCTCCAGCCCAATTTTTTCTTCCTTTCCTTCCTTTCTTCAATCCCAATTTTCACTCTTTTCCTCCCTCTCTTCCATCCCAATATTTTCCTCTTTTCTTCCTTCCTTCCCTCCAGCCCACATTCCCCCCACACAGTAATCTTTTCCCCACCCCAGGCTGAGGTTGCTGGGCTGCGGGAGGAAAACCTTCGCCTGGTGGGGGTGGTGCGGGGGCAGAAGGGGGCGGGGGCTGACCACCTCCTGCCCCCCCTCACCCACACCCTCACCTCCATGGCCATCACACCCTCACCCGTCACCCGTAAGTATTAGTACCTACAGTGTAGTGGTATTTTGTGATATACGGGAAATACGTTACTTTCGTGGGGTCCCGTCTCCTTGTCTCATTAGCTTTAAAAAACATGATTACTTTTGGCATCTATAATTTCACTGTCCAGGCTATTCCACATATCAATGTATCGATACGGAAAACTGTACTTCTTGATGTCCTTCAAGCACCTTGTCTTCTTAAGCTCTTCTATACCTCTTGTGGTCTCTCCATACTACATTCCTCCTTGTCATTTTCACTCCATTCTGACATGTCTTGTGCTCCTACGTCCATATAACATGTCCTCTTTGTCTTTCCCTCCATGTCCTGACAGGCTCTGTACATTGCGTATATCAGTACTCTCTTTGACCCCTTCCCCCCTCCCCCACTTTACCATGGCACCCCACCAGGACCCATCTCTATCCCCAGCACTCCCCTGAAGGTAACCTCTCAGACCCCTGCTCCCTCTCCCCAGAACGAACTCGTCCCCGTAGAAATGCACCAGTATGTAAGGTGGTGTCGTGAGGCAGTTCCGCAGCCACCTCCGTCCCTCCCACATCCTTCCTCCCCCCCCCCGCCTGACCTTACCCCACCCCCCACATCGGGACCTCCATGCCTGCAACCCCCTGAGACCCACCTGGAGGCCCATGATCTCGCACCAGACCATTAAGGTAGAAGTATGGGAGATTGGTGTTCAGGTTTGTGGTGATTAGCAAATGCCCACTCCTCCCACTCTCTCTCACTTCCTCCCTTCACATCGGACCATACAGTGGGCTGCAAAACCACCTGGGACCACCTGGAGGCCATGATTAGCACCGCCATTAAGGTAGGATTGGGGATTGGCGATTCAGGTATTGTGATGATTAGCAAAATGATGCATCTCCTTCTTTTCTATGTGTTTTATTTCATCTTTCTTTTCTTTTTAGTAATGTGAAAAATATGAACAAAACTTACCATAGATAACACTAGTCGCCAGTCATTCGCCACTGCACTAATGTCGCCAGGCACAATATATTACGAATTTTAGCATCACTACAGACTTTTATGTGCCACTGAAGATGCATGCACAGTAGTTTATATTATGTACATCACACTACATGTCTTCAGTGGCACATACAAGGCTGTAGTGATGCTATAATTCGTAATATATTGTGCCTGGCGACATTAGTGCAGTGGCGAGTAACTGGCGACTATAGTGTTATCTACGGTAGGGTGTCTTTTTTTCAATGAATTTTTTTCCATTTTTTTTCTAAGTCATGTGAGAATTATGAGTAAAAATATGTATCTTTTTTTTTCATGTATTTTTTGCAATGTATTTTTTGCAATGTATTTTTTTCAATGTATTTTTTGCAATGTATTTTTTTTTCAATGTATTTTTTTTCAATGTATTTTTTTTCAATGTATTTTTTTTCAATGTATTTTTTCAAGTATTTTTTTCAATGTATTTTTTTCCAATGTATTTTTTTCAATGTATTATTTTTCAATGTATTTTTTGCAATGTATTTTTTTGCAATGTATTTTTTTCAATGTAAATTTTTTGCAATGTATTTTTTCCAATGTATTTTTTGCAATGTATTTTTTCCAATGTATTTTTTTCCATTTTTTTTACAAAGTCATTTTTGAGGATATGACCAAATGTATGTTATCTCTTTTTTTACAAGTATTGTTATCCTATTACACTTTTTGTATAAGTAATTTAATTAAATTTGATATATGTTTGTACAAGGGAATGTGATATTACAAACTTTTATTCTTTTGTTTTAATAAGTTTGAAAATTTGTATTCCATAATCGATTCTCTTTTTATATCCATGTAGTATTTTTCCCATTTTCCCCATCCTGTAGTAACCCAACCTATTGACCTCTGACCTGACCTCCTTGACCTCTTCCCCCAGGACTACGGCAACTCCATTGACCCGGTCTCAGCGCTGGGTCTTGATAGCAGTGCCCTAGACCGCTACCAGATGGACGAGGTGGTGTGTGGGCCTCACCTCCCCCGCCCCGAGCTGCTCCCCTACGGTTACTGTGTGGGGGACGTAGATGCCGTAATGGTGTGGCTGAAGGTGCGTGGTGGTGGTGGTGTGTGTGTGGTGGTGTGTGGTGTGTGTGGTTGTGTGGTGGTTGTGCGTGGTGGTGGTGTGTGTGTGCGTGGTGTGGTGTGTGGTGTGCGTGGTGTGTGTGTGTGTTGGTGGTGGTGGTGTGGTGGTGGTGTGGTGGTGGTTGGTGGTGTGTGGTGTGGTGGTGGTGTGTGTGGTGATGGTGGTGTGGTGGTGGTGTGTGTGCTGTGTGTGTGATGGTGGTGCGTGGTGGTGGTGTGTGTGTGGTGTGTGGTGTGGTGGTGGTGGTGTGTGTGTGTGTAGTGGTGTGGTGGTGGTGGTGTGTTGGTGTGTGTGGTGGTGGTGTGGTGTTGTGTGCGTGGTAGTGGTGTGTGTGTGTGTGGTGTGGTGTGGTGGTGGTGTGTGTGCGTGGTGGGCGTGGTGATTGTGTGTGTGTGGTGGTGGTGTGGTGTGTGTGTGTGTGTGTGGTGGTGAATGAGTTTATCAAGAGAGAGAGCGAGGGGGAGTGAGGTGATGAGAGAGAGGAGTGGGAGTGAGAGACAGATGATGAGAGAGAGGAGTGAGAGAGAGAGAGAGAGAGAGAGAGAGAGACTGTGTGTATTCATCTAGTTGTATTTTACAGGACCTGACCTACACTCGCATGATCCCGTCTCCATGTCAACATTATATATTGCAACCTCAAAACCATCACCCCAACAGGCGGCTCACAAACCCCTGGCTAACACTCGGTACCCATTCACTGCTGGGTGGACAGGAGCTTAGGTTTTAAGGAGACAGCCCATCTTTCTCCATTCCACCCGGGGTATTTACCTAGCTGTGTTTACCTAGTTGTGATATACGGGAAATACGTTACTTTCGTGGGGTCCAGTCTCCTTGTCTCGTGTGGTCAATGTTAGCTTTAAAAACATGATTACTTTTGGCATCTATAATTTCACTGTCCAGGCTATTCCACATATCAATGTACTGATAGGGAAAACTGTACTTCTTGATGTCCTTGAAGCACCTTGTCTTGTAAGCTTCTTCGTATGACCTCTTGTGGCTCCTACGTCCCATACACACATGTCCTCTTTGTCATTTCCCTCCATTCCTGACATGGCTCTTGTGGCTCCTACGTCCCATACACACATGTCCTCTTTGTCATTTCCCTCCATTCCTGACATGGCTCTTGTGGCGCTCCTTACAGGGCCTGAGCTACACTGGTGGGGTCCCGTCTCCATACTACATTATCATTCTTTCCTCCACTGTACACATTCTTTGGGCCCTATTCACCTCGTTTGTCCATTCAAACTTTACCCTTGCTTGTGAGGAACTGTACTTCTTTATGTTGTTCAGGCATCTCCCTTTTCCTAGTTGTTTTGTATGTCCTCTTGTGCAGCGACCTTCTCTTTGTTGCTGAGTCAGTAGTCTCTCATGGTCTGTTTCTTCCATCTTTGTTATCAGCTTATACATTGTTATTAAGTCTCCTCTTTCTCTTCTCAGCTCGAGTGTTGGTGACTTTATTTCTTTCGACGTTTCCTCATCAGAGAGTTTAGTTTTTCTTGCTTTGGTACTGTTGTTGCCATTTGTGTTGTGGTGGGTGTGTGTGGTGTGGGTGTGGGTGGGTGTGGGTGGTGTGTAGGTGTGTGTGGGGGGTGTGTGTGTGTGCCTGTGTCTGTGTGGGTGTGGATGTGTGTAGGTGTGGGTGTTGTGTTGTGTGTGTAGGTGTGTGTGGGGTGTGTGTGTGTGCCTGTGTGAGTGTGTGTGTGTGTGTGTGTGAACAGGTGCTAATAAACCCTCTATATAAAAAAAACCCTCAAAATCTAAGCCCTAAACCTCCTCCTTCCCCCCATAGGATGCTAGTAAACCTCCTCCTTCCCCCCATAGGATGCTAGTAAACCTCCTCCTTCCCCCCATAGGATGCTAGTAAACCTCCTCCTTCCCCCCATAGGATGCTAGTAAACCTCCTCCTTCCCCCATAGGATGCTAAAACCTCCTCCTCCCCCCATAGGATGCTAGTAAACCTCCTCCTTCCCCCCATAGGATGCTAGTCACAAGAAGGAAGGCGAGAGTGTGGGCAGTGTCTCGGCCGCCTCCCTGGCCAGCCTCACCCCTGCCTCGGCCCTCAGACACCTGGCTGGCCTCTTGGTGGACCACAGGCGCCTGGTGCTGGCTGGACCCCCCGCCATGGGCAAGACCTCCCTCGCCCACACCCTGGCTGAGCTTTATGTGGTGAATGCTGGTCGTGAGGTGACGGAGGAGGCGATTAAGGTGTTTAGGTGAGACAGAGAGAGAGAGAGAGAGAGTATGTCTTATGTTCTTATGAGGAGAGAGAGAGAGAGAGAGAGTATTTCTTATGTTCTTATGAGAGAGAGAGAGTATTTCTTATGTTCTTATGAGAGAGAGAGAGAGAGAGTATTTCTTATGTTCTTATGAGAGAGAGAGAGAGAGAGTATTTCTTATGTTCTTATGAGAGAGAGAGAGAGAGAGAGAGAGAGAGTATTTCTTATGTTCTTATGAGAGAGAGAGAGAGAGGGAGAGAGAGAGTATTTCTTGAGTATTTCTTATGTTTTTATGAGAGAGAGAGAGAGAGTATAAATGAGTTAGTGGACAAGGATACTAAACAGGTCATAACTATAAAACATTGCTTATAGTCACTAAAAATCGTCTAATGGTACCAAATTACAATGAAAATTACGTTCTGGGCCTCAAGGGGTTAATGGCTTAGCTAGGTTTAATGGTTACTTTCTTTTCTATTACCTTGGTTAGTCCTTGTTGATGTATGTATGTATGTATGTATGTATGTATGTATGTATAAGAAAAAAACCATTCCATTCTCCTTTGCTTTATAGGGTGACGGGGAGCAACAGCCTGGAGTTGTGTCAGCTGCTGGCATCCACTTGGCCTCGCGGGGCTGCCACCTCCCCCCTCCTGGGCTCCACCTTGGCCTCCTCCACCTCCTCCACCCCCGCCCCCGCTGTCTTGGTGTTGGACGACCTACATGTTGCTGGTGGTGTGGTGTGGGTGTGTGGGTGTGTGGGTGTGGGTGGTGGGTGTGGGTCGTGTGGGTGTGGGTGTGTGGGTGGGTGTGTGTGTGTGTGTGTGTGTGGGTGTGGGTGTGTGTGTGGGTGTGGGTGTGGGTGGGTGTGGGGTGTGGGTTGGGGTGTGGGGTGTGGGTGGGTGTGTGTGTGTGTGTGGGTGGGTGGTGGGGGTGGGTGGGTGTGGGTGTCCATGTGTGTGTGGGTGTGGGTGTGGGTGGGTGTGTGTGTGTGTGTGTGTGTGTATTTACCTAGTTGTAACATACAGGAAAAGAGTTATGCTCGTACTGTCCCGTCTCCAAATCTACTATTATCCAGCTTGCCTTTGAAGTCCTGAATACTTCTTGCATTAATCACTTTTGCATCAAGGTTGTTCCAGGCTTCTAGGCTTCTATACGGGAAGCTGTATTTTTTTATGTCCCTCTTGCATGTTGTCTTTTCAATTTCTTCTCATGACCTCTTGTACTTCTGTCGTCCCACACAAACAGATCTTCTCTATCAATTTTTTCCAGACCCATTGATGCTCTATACACTGCTATAAAATCTCCCCTTTCTCTTCTTTTCTCAAGAGTTGGGAGTTTTAGTCTTGAAAGTCTTTCCTCATATGGTAAATCTCTCAGGCTTGGAGCCATTTTTGTGGCTGCTCTTTGTATTCTCTCAATCTTCCTTATATCCTTCTTTTTATGTGGTGACCAAATCACTGCCGCATATTCCAACCTTGGTCGAATCAAAGATGTTATCAATTTCTTGATCATCTCTTCATCCAGATATTTGAATGCCATTCTTATATTCCTCAGCAACTGATATGTATCTCCTGTGATCTTGTTTATATGCTTCTCAGGTGACAAATTATCCATAATCCAGACTCCCAGATCTTTTTCGACCTTTGTTTTGATTATCCATTCATTTCCCATCGAATACTTTCCTCTCCGTCTCTTTTTGCTACTGCCCATTTCCATCACTTTACACTTGTTGGCATTAAACACCATTTCCCATAGTTGACTCCATCTGAAAATCTTATCTAGATCCTTTTGTAAATCCTCACAATCCTCTTTACTTTCTACTTTTCTTAGTAATTTAGCAGCATCAGCGAATAAACTCATATAACTGTTCACTCCCTCTGTCATATCATTTACATAGACCAAGAACATCACTGGGGCCAATACTGATCCTTGAGGAACTCCACTTATCACACTGCACCATTCTGACTTTTGATCTTTTGTGTGTGTGTGTGTGTGTGTGTGTGTGTGTGTGTGTGTGTGTGTCTGTGTGTGTGTGTGTGTCTGTGTGTGTGTGCGCGTGAAAAAGATTATACCTACTTGTATTTAAAAGGGCAAGGAAAGCATCATTATGAAGGATCTTAACACAGGGATAAAATAGTCAGAGGATAGAGGAGAAGGAGGTCAAGTTGTAGAGCCTCCCCTCCACGCCAGGTAACTCCACTCTCTCACACAGGTGGAGTAGTGGAGACCCTCAAGCGGTACCTGCCCTCCACCCTCCACTCGGGCCCGGCCATCATCGCCACCTGCTGCCCCTCCACGCCCCTCTCCACACGCCTCCATCCACTGTAACTTCAAGTAGGTGGCGGGGATTGCTCGCTCTGCTTTCTTCCTCTTTATTATATGTTATTTGTTTATTTGTTCTGCGTCTTATTGATTGATTCTGTGATTGATTTGTGTGTGTGTGTGTGTGTGTGTTTTGCCTCCTTGTTACTTGATGACCTCATTGCTAGGGCCTCCTGCTATTGTGCCTCCTGCTATACCTGTTGTTGTGTTGTGTTGTGTTGTGTGCGGCCCAGTCCCCGGCTCACCCCTGCGTCCCTGTCCCCCAGGTGGGCCGCCCTCAGCCCCCAGCAGGAGCCGGTCAGGGGGCTGCTGGGCCGAGTGTTGCGGCGGCGCGTGGCGGCGGCCGAAGCGGCGGCCAACACCCGGCTGCCCGACGCCCACCACCTGGCCGAGTGGCTGGCCAGACTGTGGCTGCACCTCAACACCCTGCTGGCCGGCCACTGCGGGGCGGCCATGGCCACGCTGGGGCCCGGCCTGCTGCTGGACTGTCCCCTGGGCCAGGAGGAGACTCAGGCCTGGTTCCTGGAGGTGTGGAATGGCCGGCTGGCCCCCCACCTGTGGAGGCCATGCGTGGTGCTGCCCCCCACCCCCCCAGCCTGGCCCAGTCCTGGACGGACCCCCTGGACTGGGTGCTGGCCACCTACCCCTGGCCCACCAGTGTGGCCGCCGGACCAGACCACCTCACAAGGTGACTCCTGCGGCAGGGAGGGGGGCGGGAGGGGGATGTGTTGATGGGGCAAGATGTGGGATATGTGTTATTGTTGTCCAGTGTCACCATGTTGTCATGTCATGTCATGTCATGTCATGTTGATGTCACAAAGAAACAGAGAAATAGACCTCCACATCATCAGTCACTTCATATAATTCAACAACATCCAAGCCTTCATCATACTCTGAGTCCAGTACTGTAATGTGACGCCAGCCAAGCTTACACACAGCAACATCAACAAAAACTTTGATCTCTTCACAGAATCCCAGTCTCGGACATCAGGGGCTTGACGACGAGTGGCAGCTGTGACGACACCCCTGCCTACAGCCTGCCCTGCCTCACCCCGACCCTGGGAAGACTGCACCCCCCACCCCCACCTCCACCTCCACCCCCACCCCCACCCCACCTCAACAACATGTAGCTCCTCCCCCTGTCATGACTACTCTGGGTGTGTGGACGGGAGCGAGGGAGTGAGCCAGGAGTACAGGCAAGGCAGTCACATAGAAACACAAAGTAACCCTGGCAGTGTATTGGTCAGGCTCTAGGGCGGCTTGACAAGAGAACAACAATCACACGTAAAAAGGAAACGTGAGCGTTTAGACCGTCGCAAAATGATCACCTTTCCCATAACAAATAACATCAGTGGGTAATGGCTATAGTCTATTATTTTTATTAGGTCAAAATGCAGTCAGGAAGCCACGCCCCCTGCCTGCCCTTCTATTCTACGGGGCAGCTGATTGGTGCATTCCTCGTATCATCACTACCAATCACAATATCTTCACTACTTAACAGCGCGTGACCACTGGACAGAGCAATCTTCACTACAGAGGGATTTTGGATTTTGTCACCCTCTGTAGTGAAGATTGCTGTCCAGTGGTCACGCCGCTGTTAAGTAGTGAAGATATTGTGATTGGTAGTGATGATACGAGGAGTGCACCAATCAGCTGCCCTGTAGAATAGAAGGGGAGGAAGGGGGCGTGGCTTCCTTACTGCATTTTGACCATAATAACAAAAATAGACTAGAGACAATACCTATTACCACGGCGGAGATAATTGTGGTGGGGTGATTGGTGCGGACAGAAAGGAGGTTTTCACTAGGTAAAGATAAAGATGGGGCACACATTAAGCTGCGCGTGGCCTCGGTGCTCATCTCCGTGGCATTAGCCCTTTGCGCCTGTGGTGGGTGAGAACTCGCTACCCCGGGACACAGGGCTAGTGTGACACCCGGGTTACCACAGTTACCTTCCCCAGGTTTCCCCAGGTACCCATTTATCAACCCCGAAAGGAAGGATGAACAGGTCGTCACTGCCATGGGGTTATTGGTGTGGACAGAAAGGAGGTTATTGGTGTGGACATAGAAGAGGTTGTCACTGCCATGGGGTTATTGGTGCGGACAGAAAGGAGGTTATTGGTGCGGACAGAAAGGAGGTTATTGGTGCGGACATAGAAGAGGTCGTCACTGCCATGAGGTTATTGGTGCGGACATAGAAGAGGTTGTCACTGCCGTGGGGTTATTGAGTGTGGAGGTGGTGAGTGAGGCCTAAGAAGTGTTCCGTACAAAGGGGTGTTCAGTGACTGCTATGCCATGGGAAGGAAGCGCCACACCCTGGAAACACATCACTGAGAGGGACACTTAGTCTGGCGGCCAAATATACCCATAGTGAAGCAGCCCAACGCCTTGATATTCTTGCCTTGATGCCAAATAATATACTTCACGAGAGGCTTAGTACCATGTAGACTTAAGCTGTGGTGGAGTTAAGCTTTAGTGCAGTTAAGCTTTAGTGCAGTTAAGCTTTAGTGCAGTTGAACTTTAGTGCAGTTGAGCTTTAGTGCAGTTAAGCTTTAGTGCAGTTAAGCTTTAGTGCAGTTAAGCTTTAGTGCAGTTGAGCTTTAGTGCAGTTAAGCTTTAGTGCAGTTGAGCTTTAGTGCAGTTGAGCTTTAGTGCAGTTGAGCTTTAGTGCAGTTAAGCTTTAGTGCAGTTGAGCTTTAGTGCAGTTAAGCTTTAGTGCAGTTAAGCTTTAGTGCAGTTGAGCTTTAGTGCAGTTAAGCTTTAGTGCAGTTAAGCTTTAGTGCAGTTGAGTTTTAGTGCAGTTAAGCTTTAGTGCAGTTAAGCTTTAGTGCAGTTAAGCTTTAGTGCAGTTAAGCTTTAGTGCAGTTAAGCTTTAGTGCAGTTAAGCTTTAGTGCAGTTGAGCTTTAGTGCAGTTAAGCTTTAGTGCAGTTAAGCTTTAGTGCAGTTAAGCTTTAGTGCATTTAAGCTTTAGTGCAGTTAAGCTTTAGTGCAGTTGAGCTTTAGTGCAGTTGAGCTTTAGTGCAGTTAAGCTTTAGTGCAGTTGAGCTTTAGTGCAGTTAAGCTTTAGTGCAGTTAAGCTTTAGTGCAGTTAAGCTTTAGTGCAGTTAAGCTTTAGTGCACTCTCTCTCTCTCTCTCTCTCTCTCTTCTCTCTCTCTCTCTCTCTCTCCCCCCCCCCCCCCTAGCTCTAAGGTTCTAAGGTATACAAGGAGGTGCTAAGAAGGGGAGGATAGGTCTGTTCCTCCATCACAACATAGGGGCAATTATTTCAACATTACTTTATTATTTTATTACTTTTTTCACATTTGTGGCTATAGCGCGTGTAAGCAGTGACCTCCAGGGGTGGGATGGTAGCCCTGGAGGTTCACTTGAGGGCTGTGATGGTTGGCCCCCTCCCGTGGTGGTGCAGACAGGATTGTTATAGTGACGCCTGTGATTAGAAGAGGCTCATGCCGCCCCCCTGTGTCCTCCCATGCACTCGCAATCCAAGGTAGAGTTAATGGGCAGGACATGTGGGTGTTCTTAGGCCACTCCAAGGTGCAGAAAGATCTTAAGTGGATTCATGGTTCTCTCGGGGATCGAACTCGGGTCACTGAGAACGCCACTCGGAGACGCTAACCACCCTGCCACCGCCTCCCTGTAATCACTCTGCCGCCGCCTCCCTGTAATCACCCTGCCGCCGCCTCCCTGTAATGACACCCATACAGGGCAGTGTTTGTTATATACTTTTCTCATTATTTCTATCATTGCTGAGGGAAATTTTTAAGGTATTGGAAAAAATTATTATTATTATTTTTTTATTTTTTTATACTTTTATCATTATTACTTTACATATTATTGAGGGAATTTTTAAGGTACACACAGCCCTCGTTTTCCCGGACTATTAGGGGGAGCACTGGTCCGGGAAAACGAGGGTTGTGTGTACTATTGAGAGTTATACGATTATTTATTGAGGTTTTTTTTGCTATGTTTATTATTATTATTATTATTATTGAGGGAATTTTCAAGGTACGGAAAATTACTGATTATTTATTGGTCGTTAATATCCCACAGGTGCAAATAGTAGTGGTAGTGTTTCTATGTTAATGTTAGGGATTTCAATACTATAGTCTATTTGTAACGAGGCAAAAAATCCTGCCCCCTTGCTGCTTACTGCCTGATATTTGATGCCAGGACAAGGGAATACTACACTTCTTCTTAATATCAGTTGTATTTTATCATAGTTAACCCTAGTATCAGGTTAACAGAGGCATCATTTTTAGCATGAGACCTTAAGATAACATGGAATTTTTGCCTTGTTAAAAAAAATGGACTATAAATACGTCAATTATATTCTGTGTCTACTTTTATAGCGTCGTATTTTTAGGTTAACCATCGAAACCTCACCATTATTCTCATCGTCATCATTATTGCTGTCATCATCGTTGCCATACACACAAATAGGTGTTGGGGTGAGGGAGTAGAAAGGCCATAATTGTATACACTCATATTTTTTATACCTACGAGATAAAGGCAGGTTAAGCAAACAATCATTTATATCATGTTTACCAGTCATATGTTAATCAGTCTATGTTTACCAGTCATACGTCTATCAGTCTGTTTACCAGTCATACGTCTATCAGTCTATATTTACCAGTCATACGTCTATCATTCTATGTTTACCAGTCATATGTCTATCAGTCCAAGAACATAAGAAAATAAGGAAGCTACAAGAGGCTGCGAGACCTACACGTGGTAGTTCCTGTTACTTAACACTACCTACATCCACCTTTCATCCCCATCCATTAAATTGTCCAGCCTCCTTTTAAAGCTCCCTATTGACTCCGCACTAACTACCTGACGACTGAGTCCGGTAGTTAGTGCAGTCATTAGGGAGCTTTAAAAAGAGGCTGGATAATTTCATGGATGGGGATGAAAGGTGGATGTAGGTAGTGTTAAGTAACAGGAACTACCTCGTGTAGGTCTCACGGCCTCTTGTAGCTTCCTTATTTAGTTCAGTATGTTTACCAGTCCCTTCACAGCCAGTCATTAGTCACGGGTGGTTATGATAGTGTGTGGAAGGAGTGATACGTGCCAATTAAACACACATGTACTGGGCCATTTCTTACTATATGCAACTACGCAGTTGCACAGGGCCCCCGAAGCCACCAAGGGGCCCCCGAAGCCACAAGGGGCCCCCGAAGCCAACAAGGGGCCCCCAAGCTGCCATTATTTGCTCTTTTTCATAAACTTAGTCTCTTTTCCTCTTAAAGTGCACCAGATTGATGCATTAAGATATTAAAGGCGTGCCCCCGGACCACCTTAGAGGGCTTGGAATCTCCCCACCACAGTTTTACAAAGTAGGGGCCCCAAACAGCATTTCGTGTATGTTAGAGTAGGGGTCTCGCCAATAAAGGTTGCACCGCTCGGGAATCGAACCCGGGACCTTCCGCATGCTGGGCGGCTGTGCTTCCCGCTACACCACGGGAGCCTCCTAGTGACAACCCACACAGCGTAGGGCCCCTGAAGGCTAGGAACGGCACTGGATGTAAGGCATTAGTGCAGGCGTCTCGTTAAGCGTGAGTCTATGTTCAGTCTAAGTTCAGTCTGTCTTCAGTCTAGTTCAGTCTATCTTCAGTCTGTTCAGTCTATGTTCAGTCTTTCAGTCTATCTTCAGTCTATGTTCAGTCTGTTCAGTCTATCTTCAGTCTATGTTCAGTCTATCTTCAGTCTATCTTCTGTCTGTTCAGTCTGTTCAGTCTATATTCAGTCTCTTCAGTCTATGTTCAGTCTCACCTGTACCGCCACCACACTCACCTGTCACTAATTATCACCAATGTAAAAGTAATTCAATGATTGCTCTGTTGAAATATCAGGTCGATTGTGCGATAGTCAGTCTCTGTTAGAGAATTCGTTTGTTTTTGTGTCATTTTTATTATGGCAGTTTTGCAGTTAGTTAGTCAACAGTGCTTTAGAGTATGTCAGGTCTGTGTGCACACATCACGTCACATTATCACAATGTAAAAAAGTATTCATGATTGCTCTGTTGAAATATCAGGTCGATTGTGCGATAGTAGTCAGTCGTTGTAGAAGAATTCGTGTTTTTTGTGTCATTTTTTATGGAAGGTTGCAGTGTTAGTCACAGTGCATTGTAGAGAGTAGTGATCAGAGTGTGTGTGTGTCAGGCGGTCACAGGTGCATCCATTCATCAACCACAAATGTCTTCCCCTAAAACCCAAAGATTATATGTAATAAACAGAATTTTTATCTGATCTGTGTTTGACTGGCTGAACAAAAAGTTTCTCGTTAGCCGCTGGATGGTACATTTTTCCACCATCGGCTGATTCTTTTCAGGCCTTATTTCTTATTTCTGCTGCTGAAACAATAGTTATGGTAGTGTTAGAAGGACATGATTGTGGGAGAAAATATGTGTTGTTACCATTGTTACCATTATTTACACTAGTCTTGTCATGCATGTAGATTTACGTAGATTTAAAAAGGAAATAGGGAAAAACTGGTTCACAAAAAAAGGTGGTAAATGATTGGAATGGACTCAGTTGTCAGGTAGTTAGTGCAGAGTCAATAGGGAGCCTTAAAAGGAGGCTAGATAAATTCATGAAAGGTGGATGTAGGTAGTGTTAAGTTACAGGAACTACCACGTGTAGGTCTCTGCCTCTTGTAGCTTCCTTATTTTCTTATGTTCTTATGTTCTTGTCCAAGGCATGACGTGAAGCATAAGTGCCACCAAAGCAAGGTGTAAGGGTACATAGGCAGGTGACGCGGCCAAATCGCCTGAACTTATCTTTTTTCCTTCAACTGACTGTTAGTGTATTCTGATATGGCAACCCTAGGTACCTTAAAGAAAGTGTATATGTGGGCTAATGGCATTAAGATTTCATTGGGAGTGGATCTTAAGGAATTAAGGTTACTGATAGAGAGAGAGAGAGATCACAGCATATTAGGTCTCTACAATGTCATTATAATACACACAAACATTATATTGAACAGTTCATGACAGACAATGAAAAGGCTTGGCTAATGCTTGCAACTATAGATGGAGATGACAGATAGAGCAGTATGAGTGTTAGAAGGGAGTAGTTGATAATGAAGGCATTATATGAATCAACAAGGCAATTAAAACTAGTAATTATGCGCCATTAAGGAGGATTTATAATTGGCGCCATTATAAGCGTGTGACAGTTAAAACAATGTGCATGGTGATGGATTTGCTTTTCATTATAGCAGTGTGATATTGCTCTGCGAATTATTATTGCATTGTATACGCATGTCAGTAGTCTCAGTAGTCAGTAATCATTAAGGCATCAATAACAACATCATCATCATCATCAGACGCAGTTGTCAACAAACCTAATGACGCAATACACCGCCAGAGGGAAGCAAATTATTATCCCCAGTACAGACAAAGACAGTAAACTAACCCTCATACCGAATTAACACGTCTAAGACAACATGTAGCATATAATTATAAGAGTTTTGCACGTATAATCATAGGGTTTTAGTAGGTGTAAATGGGGAAATAGGGGTTATATATGGGTATTGTGGTGGTGTAGCGTCGTGTGTCTGGGAGACGTAGCGTTGTCAGTCCAAGATGTCGTCTGCGGCGGGCGGGTCGCTGCAGGACAGAACGCTCAATAAAGTGGCTCTGTGCTCGGCCGTGTTTGCAGGATTCGCCTACGTGGGCTACTCTTACGCCAAGACAGCTTTCTGCAGGAAGTTAGCGAGGAAACACGACCTCTGTGAGTGTGAGTGTGAAGAGATATGAGGGTGTGTGGGTGGGCGGGTGGGTGGGTGTGTTGTTGTTTACATCGGTGTTCTGTGCATGGCAGGTGTGTTTACTGTTTACAGCGCCACAGGGGAACACAGGAAGGCTGGCTAGATCAGGGCTCACCACATCATTAACAATCAACACAACCACTTCATCCATCCATCGGTACCTGGAACTGTCGCCGATAGGAATTCTCGCCGACGTCGGTGAGTGTTCCTATTTTCTGCGACAGTTCCAGTTCGGCACTCGTGGAGAATATGACACCGACCAGAGACACCGGCATCAAACTAAGAGGCCTATATTTCAGGGAGAATATTACGCTGAAAAGCTAATATATCGGCAATGTATTATCGTCCCACCCTATATTTATCACTAACAATACTTTAAGTATTACTAATATGCCATAAATAAAGTATTTAAGGGTAAATCTCACCTTATTTCCCATTAAATAAGTATATATATCTTGGGTAAACAACAAACATGGCGGCCCAGTTCCTGAACGCTGATTGGCTGTCAATGTAGCGAGGCCCCTGATTGGCCCTTGGCTCGCCGCAAAGTTACGAGTTGCCGATACGTATTTAAAACGAAAAATCACTTTTTTTTATTCGTGCACTGATATAAAATTACATAGCCTTGTTGAAAACCCCAGCTTTTTTTATGACTTTTCATTAAAAAGTCTCTGAGTTTAAGGCCTTCGTAAAAGAAATATGACTCAATCAGTTAGTAACACCGTAGATTTTAGCGATATTTTGTTGTAATTCATTTTTTACACTAAATATAGGGGGATTTTTGTGTGTTTTAATATATTTCAATATTTCCGCATCGTTTTATGTAGTAATCGCGAGCTTGGTGGATGTATTTTGTTTTTTTGTCTGAGGGGGTTTCTGTTTATAATATAACGTCAATCTTGTTCCTCCTTGTATTTGAGCTGTGAGGTTATTTGTGTGTGATTAGCTATGCCTACAGGCGCAGTGTGTTTGTGTGTGCCTATGTGACGTGTTTCTCGCGTTTTTAGTGAAGGAATACATCTGACTCAGTGGTCTAAAGGGTCAGATTATCGAAAAAACAAAGCATGTGTTGCTTCTTGGTTTCAACACTGAACTAGGATCTGTTACTGTTTATAAGATACACACATCATATACTATTTGCCCATATTTTTTCACGAATTATAGGACCTTCGGTAAAAAGTCGGTCTGTGTTGTGGTGAATTTTAGTTTGTGTCGGGCATATTTTGATACCCAATATTTCATTAATTCCTCGTTATTTCATTGTTTTTTTAGGCTTATTGTGTCCTAGTCATCATTATTTTACTTTATCCGTGTTGATTGATTCATTAATTGATGTATTTGATTAATGAAGGGAATAGTTGTAGCCTCGAGTTGGATGTCAAGATCAAGAAGAGCTCTGATCCAGCTCTCGATGACGTCACAGCGGCCATATTGGAAATTTATCCTTATTCTTACATTTATACCGCAATTTATGGCTTCCCGTGCAATATTGAAGGCTATGTAAGGGATAAGAAAGGGTATGGGGCTGTATTGCATGATATTACCCATTGACAAAGGCAATATATGCACCATAAATAGGTAAACACTGGGTATTTCTGGCTTCACTTATCTATTTCTCTTATTTTCTTCTGCTTTTTACTTCAATTTTCGGGTTCCCGTGCAATATTCAAGGCTGTGTAAGGGTCCCCTGCACTACCGTACAATGGGGCAATTGAGAACAAATATTGCTATTTTTTGAGATACTAAGGTATATGGGAAAAAAACTTATATTTGCATACAAATTTTATTTGACAAATAATCCTTTACTCCTTTTTCTGCACATATCTACCAGTGCAAATGTATCATAATGCAAACATTTCTTTTTTATATTAATTAAACAAAAAAGTCATTATTGCCATCAACATTGGGGCAATGGAGAACAGTGATTTGGGGCAAATGAGAACATGTCACTTAATGCATAGGTAATATTATAATTATATTGTACTGACTTACTTCCCCTTCAAAGACCTAAATAAGCAGTTGTGCACAAGTCTGGCTATCCTTATTAACCTTACCCTACCGGATGAGCATGCCTTTGAACACATTGGGGAATAGAATGACTGATTTGCGTGCTTCTCTCAGCTTCAATTTCATAACTATGTCCTCTACATCGGTGGCTAACACTTCTCTTCTGTCAGGTTGCTTAAATGCTACTACTCTTGTAGAGTCCTGGTCGTGTGGAACATCAGCCTTCCTGTAGTAGATCACATCCCACTGCGTGTCAGCCTTTTCCAAGACCATACCAACATAATGTACAGGTGCCTTTTTCTTTGGTTTGAACTTAACCAGGATGTAATCACCAACTTGCAGATCCTTTACAGAACTGCTGGTAGCTTCATCCTCGTTTGGTTCTGGCTCAGGCAGCACTGGCTCATTCTCATCAGTGTCACTCTCATCTGAAGAAGTGTCGGTATATAGAGCTCGCTTCACTGGCTGTCTTGCGCCTGTGGTACTTGGGCAACTTCCCTCCATATCCTGGAGTGAGACACTTCTTCCCGCTGGCACATTGACTCTCCTTCCACGAGGGGCTCTCTGCCTCACACTAGTCTCCCGCCTTTTGTTCTCAATTGCCCCACTCTAGTAATTGTTCAATTTTTTTAACACTAATCAACTTACCTGTTAAGTGGATATTTCTCAGTGTGGCAGAAAGATTCTAGGATCCAGTATCAGAATAGCAGGTTTGTCATTTAAATTGACACTGCGTTATAGACCTTAGTAGTTAGTCTGTAAAAAGTATCTAAAAAAGCACTTCTTAAATATTAATACATAATTAGTTAAATTTCACATAATCAAGTTGATATGCTTAATGCAAGTGGACACATCATTGGTGATCACACTGAACATTAAAAATATATCCTAGCCTTAGTAATAACACCGCAGTATAGTCTGTTCTCAATTACCCCATGTGTTCTCGATTGCCCCATTGTACGGTAATGTCGCCAGGTACAATATATTACGAATTCTAGCATCACTACAGACTTTTATATGCCACTGAAGATGATACACAGTAGTTTATATTATGTACATCACACAACATGTCTTCAGTGGCACATAAAAGTCTGTAGTGATGCTAAAATTCTTAATATATTGTGCCTGGCGACTTAGTGCAGTGGCAAGTGACTGGCGGCTATAGTGTTATCTACGGTAGTGTAGCAGAAATATATAGCTGGCAACCCAACCAGCGGACTGCGGTACCCAGCCAGCGGGATACATATTCTCCACGAGTGCCTCCAGTTCTAGTTCTAGATTATATACATATACATTTAAGCCACTGCTACCCTTGTTTCTACATTCAGGGATTAAATACCAGCAATAGATTGAACAATTAGCTAGTTAGCTGGTTAGGTATGTGCCATTTAACCAAGTCCAGTTAGCGTCAAGGGTTAAGGGATAGAAAGGTATGGCTGTATGCATGAATATACCCATTGACAAAGGCAATATTATATGCACGACAATGGTACACCACGGTTTCTGCTTCACTTCCCCCCCCACCCCAATAGCTTTTATTTTTCCTTTTCATCCATTACCCGTGGAACTACTGCAGAAAATTTCCACGTCGGTAAGAGTTCTCGGTTGTTGTTTCGGCGAGAATTCCTATCGGCGACAGTTCCATAAGCCTTTCATCTCACGCCTTGCATCTCAGGGTCCATCATCCATTTCAATCCTCACACCCACTCATCCACTCCATCACCCCTCACACCCACTCATCCACACTCCATCACCCCTCACACCCACTCATCCACACTCCATCACCCCTCACACCCACTCATCCACACTCCATCACCCCTCACACCCACTCATCCACACTCCATCACCCCTCACACCCACTATCACTCCATCACCCTCACACCACTCATCACACTCCATCACCCCTCACACCCACTCACCCACACTCCATCACCCCTCACACCCACTCATCCACTCCATCACCCCTCACACCCACTCATCCACACTCCATCACCAGATGACGAGGAGTCTGAGGTGTCGCGCGTGGTGTTCCGGCGGCTGTCGCAAACCACCCAGACGGATGCACTGCTGGGGCACCTGGATGTGAGTAGCGTGCGGGGCAAGCTGATCATCCGCCCCAAGACAGTGCAGGTGCGACACTTGGTAATTATAAGTCTTAGCGATCCAGCTTGACCATCCGTATGATCGTAGTATCTCAGTTTACTAAGTCCAACATCTTTTTCTCCTCTAAGTCTATCTAACTCTCTTCTAACTCTCTTCTAACTCTAACTATTTTTTCTTCTGATGTCTATGATCTTCTAAGTTCCAGATATTTTCCATATACTGATGTACTGTTATCCACCATATGTTGTCTTTATTCTGATTAAGTGTGTGTGTGAAATGGATAAGTGTGGTTTAGGATATTTTATCCATTGTCTATGGTATGATCTGTTTATCCACAGCACGTATCTTCGTCAAGTTTTTTGGTGTGTATTGAGTGATTGGCATTTAGGCATCGTTACTCACATTGTCGATCTTCAGGAACACCATATACTTGTGGTGGACAAAATATTTTGTATATCAGTGTTTGCTTACATAATCCCCCATCTCCCCCAAAAAATCTTGGGACTTGGTGAATCTGCAGATATTGTGCTGGGCTCAAAATATGCATGAACCACAACTTTGGTTATGGAGTTATAAAATTCCCTAGATCTAAGGAATTCTTGATTTCTTCTGATCGTCCCAAGATGTGTGAACCTGCACCGATCCTCACGAATATGACCCAAGTGTCGAGAAGTTCGACCCCCCCCCCCCCCTACCCCCCCCCCGCATGCCCGCTAGGAGTAGTTAGGTTAATTTGGTTGGTAGGTTTAGATTAGTAGGTAGGTTAGGTTAGATTTGGTTAGGGTAGGCTAGGTAGTTATGGTAGGGTAGGCTTCAGTTAGATTAATTGGTTAAGTAGGTTAGGTTTAGATTTGGTTAGGTTTCGGTTCCCTTAAGCCCCTTGCATCAGGTCTAATATGGTTAGGCAAATTTTCGTAGATATAAGGAATACCAAGATTACTGAAATTTACCCCTCTTACGGATACTCTTAATTACTTTGTTTCTGACGCATATTTTTCCACCACTTCCGAAACCCTTTTATGCATTCCCACAGACCCCAAAAAACGGGAGCTGGGATACACTAAATTTACCCTATCTTATTGGTGACTTTAATTTATCTTAACTAACTTCCTGCCTAATTCTTACCTAACCTACTTTCTTCTTATTTCTTAATATTGCCATAAAAACACAAAAAAAACAGAACCTTACCTACCCTTTACCTATCCCTATCCCTATCCCTAACCTAACTTAACTTTACCTAGCCTAATCTATACCTAACCTAACTTTACCTAGCCTAATCTATACCTAACCTAACCTTTACCTATCCCTATCCCTATCCCTATCCCTACCCCTAACCTAACCTAACTTTACCTAGCCTAATCTATACCTAACCTAACTTTACCTAGCCTAATCTATACCTAACCTAACCTTTACCTATCCCTATCCCTAACCTAACCTAACTTTACCTAGCCTAATCTATACCTAACCTAACTTTACCTAGCCTAATCTATACCTAACCTAACTTTACCTACCCTAATCTATCCTAACCTAACCTTTACCTAGCCTAATCTATACCTAACCTAACTTTACCTAGCCTAATCTATGCCTAACCTAACCTATCTATCCTATCCCTATCCTAACCTAACCTAACTTAACTTTACCTAGCCTAATCTATACCTAACCTAACCTTTTACCATCCTATCCCTATCCCTACCTTATCCCTACACCCTAAACTACTACTTATCCCTAAACTTTATCCTAGCCTAATCTATACCTACTAACTCTTTACTACCTAATCTATATACCTAACTTTATCTTAAAAAAAAAAAAAAAAAAAAAATGCGACAGAAATGGTTAGCAGATTAATTCAAAACACACCAAAGCTCACCAGAAAAAAATAGTTTCGTCCACCAAAGTAATTTAGTGTTCATCTGGAATAATAGGCACTGCATCTTTTATCTATCGCTCTATGTATCTATTTGTCTATCCATTATGTGTGTTGTGGAGGGGAGCAGAGTAGTGTTAGTGGAGGGTTGTATGCTAGCTAACTTCTAACAGCACAATTTAATCTAGCCTTGCATTCCATAGAGATATTGTGACTTGCAACTTGGCACTATAGTATATGAGTCTTGGCACTATTAGTACAGTAAAACTCTCATATTCGGACTAATGGCCAAGCACGTGGTTCGAGTAATGCAGGATCCGATATGGTGGGCATCATATGCGGGGATATGTAAAACAAAAAAAAAATAGTGAATATATAGCTGGGAATTCGAACCTTAAAAAAAACAAAAAAAAAAAAAAATTCTAATAGTGAATATATAGCAGGGAATTTCGACCCCTTAAAAAAGAAAAAATTCTAGGTCATGATATAGGGAATTCGACCATCCTTACACAGAAAAAAAAAAAAAAAAAAAAAAATCTAGGTGTATAATTATAGTGGAATTTTCGACCTAAAAAAAAAAAAAAAAATAGTAGGTCCCAATAATGAGGGTCCGAATACGAGAGGTTTTACTGTACTTTGATACTATGTCCCCTAATGTGCCTATACTATGTTCTTTTCTTTGTTGTTGTTCTAGTACTTAAGTTAACTCCTTGGCTTGTCCTTGTTGCTTTGTTTTTGTCTGTATGCCTCAGGACACCGGGCGAGAATCAAAATTATTATTATTATTATTATGGTCAGTTCTGTTGTGGGTCTTTAGTCAGGCCTTTTTCATGGGCACTCCCTGACGTGTTTCTTCTTGCTGTCTGGGTCTTTAGTTAGTTGTCTTCTCTTATTCTATCTTATTAGTTTCTTTCTTTTTCTTTCTTCTTATTTTCTCTGGTCATCCAAAAACTGTTGATTGTTCTTTTTGCTTCTTCCACATTCCCCCCCAAACAAATACTCCCCCACTATAGCCTCTTCCTTCACAATCTTTCTATTACAGTTTATATCATATTTTATTCCTCAAATTCGTCGCCACAATCTTTTTACAATTTCTATCATATTTTTTTCTTCAAATTTGTCATCAGAATCTTTTTATTACTATTTCTATCATATTTTTCTCGTTCTTCGTCTTGCTGTGTTGTTTCTGCTCTGCTCTGCTGTGCTCTGCTGTGCTGTGCTGTGCTGTGCTGCCTCGCCATCCATATTAAACCCTTGCTGTGAAGGCTGTGTGGCTGTATAACCCATGATTCCATTTCATTTTATCATATTATTAGTATTATTTATTTATAGTAAGGGTAATATATGAATTATGGCAACTTATTGAACGAGAGGGAAAAAAAAGAGACAGACAGACAGACAGACAGACAGACAGAGACAGACAGACAGGCAGACACACAGACAGACAGAGAGAAAGACAGACAGAGACAGACAGACAGACAGACACAGACAGGCAGAGAGACAGACAGACATATAGACAGACAGACACAGACACACAGACAGACACACAGACAGACACAGACAGACAGACAGAGATAGATAGAGACAGACAGAGATAGATAGAGACAGACAGACAGACAGACAGATAGATAGAGACAGACAGACAGACAGACAGACACAGAGAGACAGAGAGAGAGACAGGCAGACAGATAGAGACAGATAGATAAATAGATACAGACAGACAGACATAAATAATAGTACTGTACAATGATGAGGTACCCAAACAGATGCAAATGGATACTTTTATATATATATGTTTATATATTTTCAATGTACTACTACGCAAGACTAAACAGCCTACACTATTATAAGAGGCTGCCTTGAGTGGAGTGCAAGGTAACTTCACCCATAAACCATCCCTTATAAGACGCATGATGGGTAGTCAAGGTATTTTCAAGGCATTTAATCCCTTCACGCCCAGATCTTTCCTTTACTATATGAAATCGTCTGTTGTTAGCCATAAAATTACAAAAAGTCACTGAATATACCAAATTATTTAGTGGACAAGGATACTAAACAGGTCATAGCTATTAAATATTGCTCATAGTCACACAAAATCGTCTAATGGTACCCAAATTACAATGGAAATTACGTTCTGGGCCTCAAGGGGTTACAGTGCATCTTGATAGCTATTAATGTCTGAAACTTCTTATTTTTGTAATCAGTGATACGTCAATTTTAAAACACACATCCTAAACCTTAGCACCCACGTCTGCCTCTCATGACTTCTCCATCAGTCAACTACATCATCATCGTCATCAGCTACAGTACATTTTTTAAGCCAATCTCACTGGGCGACATTCCTTGGATATCCAGAAAAGTAAAGTAACCTGTTAAAATACAGTTTTTTGAATACATCAACTTCACCCTTTTGTATGTTGTGTATAAATAAAGATCCTATGCAGTAATAAGAGTGCACTTCTGGATCTAACACACACAGATAAGATGAACCATTGTATCCAGGAAGGATTTTATGAACAAATATCTTGTCGCCCAGTAGCTTAAAATTGTTCTTACTGGGCAACAGTTTTCCATCAGTGGGAGACATTTTGGTCGCCCAGTTACTATGTTAAAAAATGCACTGGTTAGCTATGGTGTTATGGTGTGTCTATCAGTTAGTTATGGTGTTATGGTGTCTATCAGTTAGCTATGGTGTTATTGTGCTTCTATCTATGTCTTGTATCCAGCCATTCCTCCTAATCTATCTATCTATTAAAATTCCTATCTATCTATTAAGAACATCAGAAAATAAGGAAGCTACAAGAGGCCGTGAGACCTACACGTGGTAGTTCCTGTCACCTAACACTACCTACATCCACCTTTCATCCCCATCTATTAAATTACCCAGCCTCCTTTTAAAGCTCCCAAATGACACTCCGCACTAACTACCTGACGACTGAGTTCATTCCAATCATTTACCACCCTATTTGTGAACCAGTTTTTCCTATTTCTTTTATAAATCACGCTTTTCCTTTTATAAATCCGTCCTCTGCACCCAGACAAACACACATCAACAGAGACAACATAACTAACTCTTTACAGGAGCCACATCTTGCGGACATTCTCCCGGCCGGAATCCCCCTCCTTCTCCCTGGACAATGTAACCTCCTTCCTCCAACAAATCCACATCCTGCATCTGATCTAACCATCCTGCTGTAATTTCCCTCACCGTTTCACTATGTTTCTATAACCCTGACCCTTTATATGCTTTGCCTAGTGCCATATGACCTCTGATGTCTGGCACATTCACACATTCACACATTCACACATTCACACATTCACATTCATTCTTTTTTGGCATTAAATCAATCAATCAATTTACAGGAGCGCATTCGTGAGTTGAATCTGAAGGCTCGGCAGTTTGCGGACACCTTCATCGCCATACAGACCGGGAATGGCCATGCCGGACACTGCCTGTCCCGCCACACTGCTCTCCACGACCCCAAGAGCCTGCAGGTGGGTGGGCGTGGCTTGAGGTATTTTTTATTTTTTATTTCTCTGTTTAGCTATTCTTCACTGTTCTGTTTAATTAATTTAGTGCAGAGTCATTAGGGAGCTTTAAAAGGAGGCTGGATAATTTCATGGGTGGGGATGAATGGTGGATGTAGGTAGTGTTAAGTAACAGGAACTACCACGTGTAGGTCTCCCAGCCTCTTGTAGCTTCCTTATGTTCTTATATCTATTAATGTATGTTGCAGCTTATAAGACGCACTTTTTTCCCTAAAAAAACCTCTGAAAAACACTCGTGTGTCTTCCAAGAGGAATGTTGTAGGAGGTCAGCTTAGGCAGCTATTCAATTCAGCCTCTTATAAGATGTAACCTTCTCTATATGTGTAATTCTATATGTGTACTTCTCTGTTACAAGTATTTCAAATACTATAAGACATTCAAATCAACTAATCTGTCTTCACGCTGTGATGTTTACTGCAGTACTGGCTGGAGCCTTTCCGCCCCGACAGATTGGCGCCAACAGCCATTGCGTGTATAAGGAACTTTGTTTATTACATTAGATGAAAATGTGTATACTTGTGTACTACATGCAGCCATCACAAATACTACACACATACAGGAACATTACAACACTAGGTGGTGAGGCACAGGAGGCAGGCAACGTAGTGAGGCACGGGAGGGCGTGAGAGTGCTTACACCCAGGACCACAAAGCCAGACTCAGCTGATGGGCAGGCCAGGCAGGCACACAGCTGATGGGCAGGCCAGGCAGGCACACAGCTGATGGGCAGGCCAGGCAGGCACACAGCTGATGGGCAGGCCAGGCAGCCACACAGCTGTGCACCGCTGCGCTAGAGTTTTTCACTCCCGCCGTCCGACCTGCGTGCACATGTTCAGCCAGCCAACATGACAATTTACTTATACTATTGCATACAAGCTAGAAAATATAAATGGCTGATGAGCAGTGGTGAATGAAGATAATGACTAGTGAGTGTTCTGGTGTGAAAATGACTGTGTAGCGGACAACTGTTTTGGTGGTCTGGTTTTTTTTCTTAGAAATTTCCTTCCAAAATCAGAGTGTGTTCCAAGATGCAGCGTCTTATAAGTCTTAAAGTAGTCGTCCAGACCATTTCATCATTCCTGATTTAATGCAGTCAAATCATAGCCATTGACGAGTATATCAACAATACGTCGTCACTTTTTGTATCCAGTCAGCCGTTTTTAAATAATCCGCAATCAAAATCTGCAAATTCCCCGAGTTCTCAAAACGCACTCAAGATTTGCAGACGCTCAGGCTCAGGCTCCGTGACGTACCATTAGGGAGGCTCATCTTCCCGCGCTTGATCAGAGAGGCACGTAAACACAGAGATAAATATAATACTTGAAGATATTTGGGTGTTTCTGATAGATTTGTTTTGCTATATGCCACATGCATGCATCCTTTATGGGTGCAGCAAGACAGCTGTGCCTTTCGAGAAAAGTTTGCACACGGAAAGGAGTGGCGTGTGTAGGAGTGGAGTGGCGGAGTGGCGTGTGGTGATTCACGCCTATAGTGTGTTGGGGCGAACAGTTGTGTTGAGAAACGGTGTGTAGTGAGGGTAGCGATGGACCACCACGACTGTGAGGCTTTGCCTCTTAACAAGACCAAGTAAACCAAGTAAACCAGTTGTGGAGTGGGCGTGGGCGTGCCCTGTGGTGGTGTGGCTGTCACACTTTCTGCCTTCCCGCCCGCATATTTTCCAACTCTTTGCTGTAGTTAATGCTAGTATGTGGTTTCCGAGGAATTACGTTTGACTGTAGCTCCAAAACTAACCATAGGATTTTCTCGAAAGTACCTTCATTGTGATTCCCATACACACATGGTTTAACCTTATTTACCAATCCATGTTTTGGAGAAGTGCCAGGTCCTCCTGCTGAACCTCAGGCTCTGCTAACACCTTTCATCCACCTCGTACTCGGGCTCAAACATATAGGATCCCATGACAATCTGAGGTTCGTTTTCCTCATAGTATACGCGACCAGCGTCATTTCTTTCGGTGTCAGATTGAGCATCGTACTCTAGATCTGTCACAGCGATAGATTCACTGTCTGACACCGAAGTTCAATCGCTCATCATAACATTTGCCGACAGGTGTCAGACAGAGTGTCTGCGGGCGTCCCTATTCTGACGTCATCAATAACAGTCGTAGCCCTGTTGGAGGGAAGATTTTTTTTTTCGCGCGCTTTTTACAAAAGTCGTGTTTTTACGGAAATATGGCCTGGAAATCAATTATTTTTGGTGGATTAGGTGTTTTGAATGTACATTCAACATAATTCGGCAAAAAAAAATTGGGTCTGGACGACTACTTTAAAATACAGTAATTTTTTTTTTTTTTTTTTTTTACATTTGTGCCTATAGCGCCTGTAGACAGTGGTGACCCAGGGCTCGGATGGCAGGCTCTGGAGGTTCACTTGAGGGCTGTGATGGTTGGTCCTCGCCCGTGGTGGCGCAGGCAGGATTCTTATAGTGACGCCTGTGATTAGAGGCTCATGCCGCCCCCCTGTGTCCTCCCAGGCACTCGCAATCCAAGGTAGAGTTAATGGGCAGGTCATGTGGGTGTTCTTAGGCCATTCCACGGTGCAGAAAGGTTTTGGGTTTCTTCGGGGATCGAACTCAGGTCACCGAGAACGCCAGTCGGAGACGCTAACCACTCCGCTACCGCCTCCCTGAATTGCTCTGTGTTATTATTATCACTGTTCACTACTGTTCTGTTTATCCATCTGTTCTTTGCATTGCTTTATCTGAACTGCCCATCCATCCATCTGTTCATCTCACCCTCACCCTCACCCTCCGCAGTGTTCTCCGTGGAACTCTCCGCGCCTGCTGTCTCCGGTGGACGTGAAGCACCTCATCACCTCCCGCTCCACGGAGAACCTCACACACATCCCCCCGGACGGCTCCCCCTGCAGGTGATTATAGCCACCTAGTACAGGGACAACTCTCAAACAATAAACCAGGGCAGGTAGTCCTTAGCCATGGCAGGCAATCCACCTACCGTAGATAACAGTCAAGTCACCACCTGCAGTGATGTCGCCAGCCGCCAAATATTACGAATTATAGCATCACTACTGATTTTTATGTGCCACTGAAGATGATACACAGTAGTTTATATCATGACTGTATAATCTACCCTGTTTCAGCGTTGTTTTATGCTTTGTAGCTGCAAGTATAGAAGGTTTCAAATTTCACTACATATGCGGTTTTTTTTCGGGCGACGACGACAGCGGTACGACACTCAGTAAATAAACACTAGATGGCGACTCTACTGTTGGTAGCCAATTTGTAGATATTTTTGTCATTTGTTCATTTATAGCCCTACTATGACACAGATGAAGACACAAAATGACACAGACTCTCCAGATAGCCCCTTCTAACTGTCCTGAAATCATGGATGTAGAAATGTAACTATTAACGCCACCACACGGCTGTAAACATAAAAAAAAGTTGACCTGGCGACTTAACTGTTATCTACGGTAGGTCCTCAGTCAAAAACTTGGGTTGCCTGTCAGGAAAAGCATCAGGGGCGTAAAACTTAAATTTAAATGATGAATGCCGACACTAGAATAGGAAGCGCATCATCGACCGTCTAACCTCTTACGACATTATGGGAAAATCTGACGCTAATGAGAATGATGATGATGATGACCTCCACACACCACAGTCACACTCACATATTATTTTATTGACATCTAATTCCTGTACTATGATATCTGATTGTCTAATTCTATTGATATCTATTGTTGTGATGGACTGATTGATATTGGAGGCAAGGATTCCCCTGTCCTCCTATACCTCCCTACCTATACCTCTCCTTCTCCTCTCTCCTCCCTCTACCATCCCTCTCCCCTTCCTTCCTTCCTTCCTCTCTTCTTTCCTTCCTTCCTTCCTTCCTCTCTTCTTTCCTTCCTTCCTTCCTTCCTTCCTTCCTTCCTTCCTTCCTACCTCTCTTCCTTCCTTCCTTCCTTCCTACCTCTCTTCTTTCCTCCCTTCCTTCTTTCCTTCCTTCCTTCCTTCCTTCCTTCCTTCCTTCCTTCCTTCCTTCCTTCCTTCCTTCCTTCCTTCCTTCCTTCCTTCCTTCCTTCCTTCCTTCCTTCCTTCCTTCCTCCTTCTCTTAATTATCCCTCTCATTTACCTCCTTATTTTCTCTACCATACGTCACCTTCCTTCCTTCCTTCCTTCCTTCCTTCCTTCCTTCCTTCCTTCCTTCCTTCCTTCTCTTCCTTCCTTCCTTCCTTCCTTCCTTCCTTCCTTCCTTCCTCCCTCCTTCTCTTAATTATCTCCCTCTCTCATTTACCTCCTTATCTTCTCTACCATACGTCACCTTCCTTCCTTCCTTCTTTCCTTCCTTCCTTCCTTCCTTCCTTCCTTCCTTCCTTCCTTCCTTCCTTCCCTCCTCCTTCTGTTTATCATCCCTCTTTCCCTCATTTACCTTTTGGCCTTTTATTTGGCCTTTTATTTGGCCTTTCCTCACCTTCCCTCTTCCCTCCAGGCCAAAGTGGGTGCGTAAGAGTCTCAGGAGGAAAAAGTTAGAGGCCGCCAATGACCCAGACGGCCACCAGCGGAGGCTTGAGGACGAGGCCAAGGCGCTGTACACGGCCTCCAGGGACGAGCTGGCCACCTCCCTCGACCACCTCACCAGCAGGGGCAGGTGAGGCACACACACACACACACACACACACACACACACACACACACACACACAGGCACACACACACACACACACGTTTTAGTAGATGAGCAGATTGACAGTAAATTCATACCATTATTTTTTCTTCTTCTTTTTTCTCTCTCTGAAAAAAGAGAGAGAGAAGGCTTGGAAGAGTAGAAGGAAGAAAGAGAAGGGTGGGTGTGAAGGTCAATATACTAACTCCCTCTAACGGCCTCTTGTAGCTTCCTTATGTTCTTATGTTCTAACGCCCACCCCTGCCTCCCTCTCCCTCCCTTTAACGGCCTCTTGTAGCTTCCTTATGTTCTTATGTTCTAACGCCCGCTTCTCTTCCCCTGCAGTATCCTCACGCCCTACGAGGCGCGGAGTCTTGTGGCGCTGCTCTACTCGGAGGACAAGGGCCTGGTGGAGCGAGCCCTGGCATCCATTGCCAACTGTGCTGCCTTCAGTGTTAACCTGGTGAGGAGGCGACACACACACACACAGGCACACACACTCAGGCACACACACACAAGCACACACACACACACACACACACACACACACACACACACACACACACACACACACACACACACACACACACACACAGGCACACACACACAGGCACACACAGGCACACACACACACAGGCACACACACACACAGGCACACACACACACAGGCACATACACACACACACACACAGGCACACACACACACACACACTCACAGGCGCACACACACTACACAAGAGGACATACAGAACAACTAGGAAAAGGGAGATGCCTGAACAACATAAAGAAGTACAGCTTCCCTCACAGCAATGTACAAGTTTGGAATGGACTAAATGAGGTGATATGGGTAAAGAATGTGTACCAGTTGAAGGAAAGACTGGATAAATGTAGCTATGGAGACGGGACCCCACCAGTGTAGCTCAGGCCCTGTAAAACACTACTAGATGAATCCACACACAGATCCTAACATGCCCTAACCTAACCCGACCTCCAAACAGGATTTTCTGCGTGAGGTTGGCTGCATTCACCGCCTCACCACCCTGCTGGAGGACAAGGACGTGAGGTTACCCGCCGTCCAGACTCTCGGCAACGTGGTGTTGTCCGAGGAAAACATACGGCAGGCAAAGGTGTGTGCGTGTGTGTGTGTGTGTGTGTGTGTGTGTGTACACGTGTGTGTACAGGAACTACCGTGTGTAGCTCTCATGGCCTCTTGTAGCTTACTTATTGTCTTGTGTGTTGGTGATTCAGTTGTACAATTTCAAATTGTACTCAATTTGAAGTGAGTGTACTCACTTCAAATCTATAATTATATAGGGTGTATATATCTTCAAATCTACACATGTATATAATCCTACATATACGTATATCTTGTGTATAGGCAGTGGCAGCTAGCAGGCTTTTTGTTACTTTATTTTTAGCCTTGGCCTTGATCCAGCCAAGGGCCAGACCCTTCAGATGTAAAAAAAGAAAAGAAACATATAATCCTATGAATTTACATGTAGACTTTCTGTGTGTTGTGCCGGGCTTCCCTGTGCTGCCTCATGTCCTTGCATCACAGCATGCAGCGTTGCAGGTGTTGCAGCATTTCAGTGTCCCTCTAACGTCTTTCTCCGTGGTGCTCTCCCCTCCCCAGGGCTGCCTGCCCCTGCTGATGGGGTTTGTGCAGAACAGCTGTGGGGATGATGGGCTGAGGCTGGCAGCACTGGTGGTGCTCACCAACATTGCCACCATCAGCGAGTGGCATGAGTCCTACTGCCCACTGCTGCACAGGTGAGGATACCCAGGGCTCAGGGCTCCTTCATACCCAGGTACCTTGCCTTACCTTTGATACCTTTGAAGTATTTCGTCAGTTATTGACGCAGCTGAGATGGATCTCCACTGCTACCAGACGGCTCTCTCCTCCTTGGTCCAGTGCAGGAGACTGTTTGAGTTGGAGCTGGTGTATCCTGGTGTTGGCGGTGGGACTGGTATATTGGCCAGCCAGGCAGCCAAGGTGTACTTGAAGGTGTCGGCTGAGACACCACTCATGTGCCTTAGCTTTGTTGGGATGCAGTTAATAATCTTGCACCACTGTAGGTGAAATTGATGTAGGTGTTCTGTCAAAGCTAACTACTAACTGCTGTGACAAGGACAGCTGAGAGACACCATCTATATCACTGTCTATTTCAATGGGTACATTTTATTGTCATACATTATTTTGTTGCCGTGATGTGTGTGGTCAGTGGTGTAGTACGTGTGGTGGTGTTTGGTGGTGTATGTGTGGTGGTGTATGAGTGGTGTATGAGTGGTGGTTGAGGTGGTGTTCCCGTCTCCACCTGCAGACTGTACCAACTGGTGGACAGCAACAACCCACACATACAACTGCAAAGCCTGCGTCTGCTGGTCAACCTGTCCTGCAACAGAGAGATGGTTCCCTCACTCCTGGCTGCCGAGGTGAGCCACTCTTTCAGTCACTCACACACTCACTCATACCTTCCCTCTGCTTCTTGATGTTAATTTATGTAAAAATGATGTCTTGATGTAAAAATAAGGGCTGAGGGAGAAGGTGACTTTTTAAATTGGAAAGGAATAAAAAAAACAGAATAGAGAGGAAGATAAAGAATAGAATAGAGAGGAATAGAGAGGAATAAAAAGAATAGAATAGAGAGGAATAAAAAGAATAGAATAGAGAGGAATAAAAAGAATAGAATAGAGAGGAATAAAAAGAATAGAATAGAGAGGAATAAAAAGAATAGAATAGAGAGGAATAGAGAGGAATAAAAAGAATAGAATAGAGAGGAATAAAAAGAATAGAATAGAGAGGAATAAAAAGAATAGAATAGAGAGGAATAAAAAGAATAGAATAGAGAGGAATAGAGGAATAAAAAGAATAGAATAGAGAGGAATAAAAAGAATAGAATAGAGAGGAATAAAAAGAATAGAATAGAGAGGAATAAAAAGAATAGAATAGAGGAATAAAAAGAATAGATAAAGAGGAATAAAAAGAATGAATAGAGAGGAATAAAGAAGAATGAATAGAGAGGAATAAAAGAATAGAATAGAGAGGAATAAAAAGAATAGAATAGAGAGGAATAAAAAGAATAGAAAGAGGAAAAGAAAATAGAATAGAGAGGAATAAAAAGAATAGAATAGAGAGGAATAGAGAGGAATAAAAAGAATAGAATAGAGAGGAATAAAAAGAATAGAATAGAGAGGAATATAAAGAATAGAATCGAGAGGAATAAAAAGAATAGAATAGAGAGGAAGATAAAGAGCAAGAGAGTACAAAGGGAAGAAAGGATACTAACAAAGAAGGGCTTGTATGTTTACCAAGTGGCAGTGCTAAATGTAAACAGGGGAAGTGCTGATGCCCATCCTGTGCTGACAAAGTGCTGAGTGTAAACAGGGCAAGCACTCTATTGGTTACCTCTTGTTTTCTTCTTTTGCCCTTGGCCAGTCCTTGGTGATGGAAAAAAAAAAAAGTGCTGATGATGCTTCTGTGCTGACTAGTTTAAGTGCTGAGTGTCATCATTTCAGGGCGAGTGGGCTTTTTCCACCTTTTTTTTTTTTTTTTTTTTTTTTTTTTTTTTTTCGTTTTTGCCCTTGGCCAGTCCTTTGTGATGTCTTTTTTTTTTTTTTTTTTTTTTTTTTTTTTTTTTTTTCGTTTTTTGCCCTTGGCCAGTCCTTTGTGATGTAAAAAAAAAAAAAAAAAAAAAAAAAAAAAAAAAAGAAGTGCTGATGATGCTTCTGTGCTGACTAGCCTAAGTGCTGAGTGTCATCTTTTCAGTGTGAGTGGGCTTTTTTCACCTCTTTTTTTTTTCTTCTTTTTTTTGCCCTTGGCCAGTCCTTGGTGATGGAAAAAAAAAAAAGGGAAAAAAAAAGTGCTGATGATGCTTCTGTGCTGACTAGCCTAAGTGCTGAGTGTCATCATTTCAGGGTCCCCGGCAGCTGAGTGCGCTGGTTGAGGGCAGCACTGACGAGGCGGTGTTGCTGCGAGTGCTGACGCTGCTGGCCACCCTGGCACACGCTGTCTCGGAGGAGGAGCTCAACCCCAGCGTGGACCTGCCGCCGGAGAACAAGGCTGCCGCGCCAGACACCATGTGAGTGTTGCTATGAGGGCGGGGAGGCTGTGGCATCTAGGCCTATTCATTTACTTTATCTTCTATTTGAGTTTCTGTATCATTATATTTTCACTCTATTTTGCTTGACCCTCTCACGCACGAAAAGTTTAATAAGTTTTTCCGTCCACTGCGACATCTGCCTGGGGCTCCCTAAGGGCCCAGCGAAATGGCCTGACTGTGCGGCGAATACTTTTTTTATGTTATCAATTTCAGCAACGTGTATTCTTTTTTCCTGGCATTATTATATATCATTGGTTTTGCAAGAGATTATTCTGCCTTATGAAAGAACAAAATAACAAGAAATGCAAATAAATAGCGGAATTTACCGACTCCGAAAAAAACATTGAGTAAAGAGAAATAAGAAATACTTACGTTCACCACTTCGTAGCTCAAAACTTCCTGAGTCAACTTTTTATGGTTTATATGCCAATAAAAGCGGATTTTTATGAGGATTCCAACGCTACCATTATAATTTTCATATGGCCATTATGGCCAGCTCGGGACACGTTTTAAAGGGACGACAATCCGTGCGCACACAGGCTGCCTGCTGAGAGGAAACTGACACACAAACCCTTATCATTTCACATCCACTCACACGAGAGTTGAGAATTCGTTTATTTTATAGGTCTAGCTTGGATCTTTGACGCAGAAAATGTTGACGCGATTCTGATAAATACTTTATTTTTGGCGAATTTTTACAAGTTTTTTGACGGGAATCGCGTCACCGTGCGTGGGAGGGCTAATTATTTGTTGTAGTATTATTTCAGTAGCTTTATATTTGTTTTGGTGGGAAGAAGGTTTTTTTTTGTGTTTGCTGGTAATTGTCTTCCCGTGTTATGAGTCTTGGCACCAGTTATATATTTTTGTTTGTCTCGTTAAATCATTTTTGCTTTGTTGATTTTATTTCAGTAGGTATTTTTTTTGGTTTTTTTGAGGGTTTGTTGTTGTTGTCTTTGTTTCTTGTCTGGTTCATTTATTGTAGCTTCTGTTTTTATTTTTTGTATCATGTTTTAGTTTTTGCTTGGTTTATTGGAGTAGGTTTTGTTTTTGTGTTTGCTGCTAATTGGCTTCTCGTCTTGTTCAGTGATCTCCTTGATTTTATTTTTTGTATCACTAGTTTTTAGCTTTGTTTATTTTATTGAAGTAGGTTTTTCAATGGGGGGTTTGTTTGTGTGTGCTGGTAATTCTCTCTTTCTTTCTCGCACTTTTTCACTCTTTCTCTCTGTTTTTCTCTCACTTTTTCTCTTTCTCTCACTTTTTCTTTTTCTTTCTCTCACTTTTTCTCACTTTCTCTCTTTCTCTCACTTTTTCTCTTTCTTTCTCTTTTTTTCTCTCACTTTTTCTCTTTCTTTCTCTCACTCTCTTTCTTTCTCTCACTTTTTCTTTCTTTCTCTCACTTTTTCTCTCTTTACCATATCATTCTTCTTGTCTTAGTTGTCCTCCTCCTCCTCCTCTGCTCCTCTTCCTCTTCCTCCTCCTCCTCCTCCTCCTCCTCCTCCTCCTCCTCCTCCTCCTCCTCCTCCTCCTCCTCCTCCTCCTCCTCCTCCTCCTCCTCCTCCTCTAGTAGCCAAGGTGACATGATGACATAACGCAGTAGTCTTGCTTCCTAGACGATCACCCCCTCACAAATCACACCTACACTAGCTCTAGGGCCTGTGTGGAGCCTCTAGCTGTGGTATAAGCTTGCTGTAGTTAATACTTCTATGTGTGTACTACTATCCTATCTAGCACTCACCGTACTCTACACTACAATGTCTGTCACTAGAGAGGAAGCTTACATAGAGCTGTGGTGCTTCCCTAGGTGCTTGTCTATCAGTCTCAGCACAGCCCAAGACCTTGTTTGTACATATCAGTATTTATTAGTAGAGTGTATAGTCGCTGCATGGTTAAGTTGGCGAAAATGGGGCCCCTTCCGAACGCATGGATTGGCTGAGGTGTTGGGTGTAGGGGCTTTAGGGTGGAGATTGGAGTAAGGCATTCTCACCCAACACCCAACACCTCAGCCAATCCCGTGCGTTCGGAAGGGGGCAGTGAAGGGGTCCGATTTTCGTCACCTTAACGTGTGGCGAGGACAGTAGTGTGAGCCTCCCGTGGTAGACTCTTGACGTGTGGGCTCAGGATAACACTCTCTCATGGCTCGAATAGATATTAGTTATTACTTTAGTGTCTTATCAACTATAGATTGCCTTCTCTCTGTCTCCCATCTCATGCCTTTCACAGATTATTGCTGTCTTCTGATTCAGTATTTTCATGGACGGTAGATTCTGGCAGTGCTAAATTATGACTTCCTTCACCATCTTGGCAGTGCTAAATGATAATCCTTCACCATCCTAGCAGTGCAAAATCATGACTTAGTTATTGGCTGATGATTTAGTGATTACAGTGACAGATGGAAAGGCAGGTCACACATGATAGCCTTGGAGGGCTGCCACAAAACACCATTATTGCAAGTCAAAATTTGTTTGCAGTTTGTATGCTGTAAAAAACAAGCAATATTTACCTGTCAGTTTATAGCAGTTTTTAGCAACAGACTTATGAACCCCTTACTTGGGACTGTCCACACACACACACACACACACACACACACATATATATAAAAAGATACAGCTTCCCGTATAGAAGCATAGAAGCCTGGAACAACCTTGATGCAAAAGTGATTAATGCAAGAAGTATTCAGGACTTCAAAGGCAAGCTGGATAATAGTAGATTTGGAGACGGGACAGTACGAGCATAACTCTTTTCCTGTATGTTACAACTAGGTAAATACACACACACACACACACACACACACACACACACACACACACACACACACACACACCCAGGATGCTATAATAACAATATGTAGTGTAATGCTTACTATATGTGCTCCAGAAACACACATTCTGGTGTGTGTGTGTATGTGTGTCAGTGCTTGTGTTCTTGCTTTCTACCAATGTTTACACCTTTGACAGCCCACAAGCACTTCTTTCCTCTTATAATTCACTTCCCCTCTTGGTCAGTACAGTGTCAAGGCACAGGTAGGGTCAGGTGTTTACACATTAGCGACCGTGCCAGTTGTGACTCGCTATTGTAACATACTGGCGATGACAGTCACAACTCCAGTGTTCCCCAAACCCCATACCAATAATGTACTTAGAGTTTAGTGTCTCATGTACCTGCCATTGCCCCCCCCCCCCCCCCCCCACCACTACTACCACCCCCACCCCACCACCACCACCACCACCACTACCACTACCACTACCACTACCACCACCACCACCACACCACCACCACCACCTCAGCTCCTCTCTGTCGCCAGTGCCCAGAGATCTAAAGACAAAAAAGACAACGTTTTTTACCAAGGCTATTTTTTTTTCTTCATAGGAATCTTAGATGAGAATCATTAGAATCTTGGAAGAGTATTTCACTACTTCTGTTACTGAATTTATGATTACAGTACTGTACTATTATTATTATTTTCAGTTACTACATTTAGGATCAATTTCATTATTATCATTTCGTAGCTAAAACATTCTATGCCATTTGAAATATCAATGCCACCACTAGGTACACACACACACACACACACACACACACACAGGGCATCTCACTCCGCTGGCCGGCTGGCTGTACATTGTTGCCACTGTTTGGTTGAGTGAATGTCTCTGTCTGTCTTCCTGGGTGCGTTGCCTTGTTGGTTATCCCTGGCTGAGCACCACACCCAGGCTTGTGGCTGATGCATGACTGTGTTGCAGACCGACGGGCGCCTCCCACCCAAGCATGCCCACAGACAGGTGAGTGCCAGGCTCCTTACTGTACACATATCTCTCTCATCATGTAAATATGTAGCTTTTTTGCTCTGAGGATTTTTATATATGAACCAGTGCGCACTCTCAATCTGTGTATACACGAACACATCCACCTGTGTTGTTAAGTTACCTGGTGTTGCATTTGAAACATCTCATAAAGCAGGCCGTTACCTACGCCACCCTCACCCCTTCCCCCACAGGTATGCCCGGCTGTTTGGCGTGGGGGTGCGGGACCGCCTGGTGGCCAAGACGGAGGCGCTCCTCCACACCCACCACGACCCGGACATCCAGAGGCAGGCGGGCCGGCTCCACACGGCCCTCAAGGACACCGTGGTCTTCTGAAGGGATGCGTCCGGGCTCGGAGTCCCCGCCGTCAAGGTGATGTCAACAGATGCTTGTCTGGGGTAGCACTTCACCATCCCAGTCTGTATATAGTACCTACTTAATGACACTGATGACCAAGTGATATATATAGTTTTATCTTGGCATATATTACCACTACTAATTCTTGGATTTGTGTATGATACGTATTGTATCATGCATACTTAAGAGCCTCACTGCCTGGTGGCTTATCTAGGCATGACATGATATTTAAAGCACTTCAAGATCTGTATATCCTGCTTTTCCAAGTACATACATGCATACTCATGTAGACGTAGACACTTAAGGAGCGACGTGTGTTGGCGTTTGTGATGCCGATGTGAGGAAGGGAAGGCAGTGCGCGCCTGCCTCGGAGCGTCCCAGCCACACACTTTTACGGACGTCTGCACAGGAGTCCCGGGTTTTCATTTTTCTGTCATATTTTAGGTCTGCGTTTCTCCTTCCTGTCTGTCTGTCCCGGCTAAGGTGCGTCCTCTCAGGTGTGTGTTTGTGTGGTGCGTTGGTGTGTTGGGGTGTTTGGGACCTCACCTCCAGGGTAGTGAAGCTGTGACTTAGGGAAAACAGACACTTGAAGAGTTACAATATGGAGAGCCAGGCGTGTTCAGTAGTCTGTTGCTGTGTTTGTGTGTGTGTGTGTTGTGTGTGTGTGTGTGTGTGTGTGTGTGTGTGTGTGTATTTACCTAGTTGTATTTTTTTCTTCAAGAGCGTCAATTTTTCTCAGGTCTTCAGTGGATAGAAGGAAAAAAAATCTGCCATCATGACTATTGGAGGGGTATGTGTGTGTGTGTCTTCATTCATTCATTCATTATCATGTCTTTCTAATAACTTCATGTTTTCTCATTTCATTACGTTTTGTCATTCACTGTCATGCTGGAATTGTGAATTTTTATTTGTAAGTGTATCTCAGTTTGTCGCATTTCCAATTAGTGCCTGTAGGTAACCAACAACTTTGCTTTAGTCTACTGTTTATAGTCTATTGTTTTTATTATGGTCAAAATGCAGTAAAGAAGCCACGCCCCCTGCCTGCCCTTCTATTCTACGGGGCAGCTGATTGGTGCATTCCTCGTATCATCACTACCAATCACAATATCTTCACTACTTAACAGCGGCGTGACCACTGGACAGCAATCTTCACTACAGAGGGTGACAAAATCCAAAATCCCTCTGTAGTGAAGATTGCTGTCCAGTGGTCACGCGCTGTTAAGTAGTGAAGATATTGTGATTGGTAGTGATGATACGAGGAGTGCACCAATCAGCTGCCCCGTAGAACAGCAGGGCAGGCAGGGGGCGTGGCTTCCTTACTGCATTTTGACCATAATAAATAAAATAGACTAGTTCTTTGTAGTGAGGATTCTGTAAGCTTGCGTAGTGGTTTGTGTATTTGCATTTGCTATCATTTTAGTTTCTGTTGATGACCAGCCTATCGTTTAATTCATCTTCACCCGTCTTCTAATCTTTCCTTTTGCTTTCTACAAGGTGACAATTCGAAAAAATCAACTCATGATCTTTACTCACTCACTGTTCATATTTCTCTTTAATCATAAGAGCATAAGAACATAAGAAAATAAAGAAGCTACAAGAGGCCTACACGTGGTAGTTCCTGTCACCTAACACTACCTACATCCACCTTTCATCCCCATCCATGAACCTATCCAGCCCCTCTTTAAAGCTCCCTAATGACTCAGCACTAACTACCTGTCTACTGAGTCCATTCCAATCATTCACCACCCTATTTGTGAACCAGTTTTTCCCTATTTCCTTTCTAAATCTACGCTTTTCCAGCTTGAATCCATTACTTCTTGTTCTACCCTGGGATGGATGCACACCTCTGGATAGGTAATCGATGGATAGGTAAGGAAAACCATGGCAAGGGTTGAGGTACAGTATTCTATTCCTGACTAGTTTCGCTATCAAGGCACTTTCAAAGGAACCGAGGCAGGAACAGGAACTACCACGTGTAGGTCTCACAGCCTCTTGTAGCTTCCTTATTTATGATGTCCTTACGATAGCCAGTTGACCTCTACATATACAGGGTGAGCATACATGGACCATTGTGTGAGGGGCGTGCACAACAATGGGTCCGTGGCTGATTGGTCCACCGCTCAGGTCGATGGCTGGGGCTCCACTACTAAACTCTTCATTTTTGGTCCTTCATCCTTTGGTCTTCATTGGTCCACTCTTCATTTTTGGTCTTCATTGGTCCACTCTTCATTTTTGGTCTTCATTGGTCCACTCTTCATTTTTGGTCTTCATTGGTCCACTCTTCATTTTTGGTCTTCATTGGTCCACTCTTCATTTTTGGTCTTCATTGGTCCACTCTTCATTTTTGGTCTTCATTGGTCCACTCTTCATTTTTGGTCTTCATTGGTCCACTCTTCATTTTTGGTCTTCATTGGTCCACTCTTCATTTTAGGTCTTCATTGGTCCACTCTTCATTTTTGGTCTTCATTGGTCCACTCTTCATTTTTGGTCTTCATTGGTCCACTCTTCATTTTAGGTCTTCATTTTTGGTCTTCATTGGTCCACTCTTCATTTTAGGTCTTCATTGGTCCACTCTTCATTTTTGGTCTTCATTGGTCCACTCTTCATTTTTGGTCTTCATTGGTCCACTCTTCATTTTAGGTCTTCATTGGTCCACTCTTCATTTTTGGTCTTCATTGGTCCACTTCATTTTAGGTCTTCATTGGTCCACTCTTCATTTTTGGTCTTCATTGGTGCACTCTTCATTTTAGGTCTTCATTGGTCCACTCTTCATTTTTGGTCTTCATTGGTCCACTCTTCATTTTAGGTCTTCATTGGTCCACTCTTCATTTTTGGTCTTCACTGGTCCACTCTTCATTTTTGGTCCTTCATCCTTTGGTCCTCATTGGTCCACTCTTCATTTTTCCTCCCTGGATGAATGGGAGTCTCGTTGTCGGTGGTTCAGTTTGTGCTTCTAGGGCTGCTGGAATGATGTCGCCTGTCCTCTTGTTGACGTAACTTGGTCTGAAGTTGCAGTAGAAATCTAGAAACATCTGTAAATAAAGAGATGATGAGTCAGTGTACATCATCCTAGCCTACAGCATGATTATAATTGTGCAGGGAAGGGTATCTGCTAATTTTGTATAGGTATTGGTCAACTAGCTATCTTGCCTCGGTTCCCCTGAGGACACCTAAATGGCAAAACTAGTGGCCAACAAGGTAACTCAACCCTTGCTCTGTTTCCCTTACCCAGCCACCAACACTATAATAGTCATGTCATGTCTCATTTATCTTTTTGGCTTTGCTGCACTTCATTATTAGCCATGTGTATTGTGAGAACTGTGGTGGCGTGAGTCATGTGTGTGTCATGTACGTCTGTCTCAGTGAGTCATGTGTGTGTCATGTATGGATATGTCTCAGTGAGTCATGTACGTCTGTCTCAGTGAGTCATGTATGGATATGTCTCAGTGAGTCATGTACGTCTGTCTCAGTGAGTCGTGTGTGTCATGTATGGATATGTCTCAGTGAGTCATGTGTGTGTCATGTACGTCTGTCTCAGTGAGTCATGTGTGTATCATGTATGGATATGTCTCAGTCTCATCACCGTTGTAGCGTTTCTCAGCCACAGACTACTGAACACGGCATGTAACAGGATTTCCGGCAGTACACTTTAGCTACGTTGGTGTAGTACAGGCACGAGGCTCTCACGCTTATTATACAAGGGCGCCGACAGTGTCAGACCCACGGGAGGCACTGGGAGGCACCCTTGTGGACACTCGTCGATGGTTAGCAGTGTCGGGGCCGCCTGACCAAGACTACCTAATTGCTTGGCCGCGTCGCCTCCTTAGGGCCAGTCGGGCGTTACCACACAAAGTTTGTCAATGGCATTTACTATTTACAATGGAGTTTAGTGTTAAGGTTGTTTTTGCTGTGTGTGTATGTGTGTATGGCATATTTTCCAGGCATCTTTTCATAGTTCTATCCATGAATTTCGATAGTTCGAAGAAGAAATCATAGTTGGATCCATGTAGCTTTAGTTTGTTTGTTGTGTCCTGGTGTGTAGCAGATGTGTCATGACAGGAGTACTACACGTCACTGTATCCCTGATGTGTGCCACCCCTCAGGCCATCATCGTGTGAGGTGGGTGTGTGCTTAGTGGTTCAGCCTCGACCCTGGATATTGTCTTGTGGATGTCCTCCCAGAATCCCCCTACTTCTCCCTGAGGCATTTAACCTCCTTCCTCCAACAAATACACATCCTACATCTGATCTAACCATCCTGCTGTAACATTCCGTTCTTCCCCTTCCCTCACCGTTTCACTCTTTCTCTCTAATCCCTCCCCTTTATATGCTTTGCCATAGTGCCATATGACCTCTGATGTCTGGCACATGTCCCCCTTTTTGGCATTAAATCAATCAATCAACCGTGGATAATAACCAAAGTTGTCACCTGCCTCACGCCTCATCCAATGATCAGTGTGAGTGGGTAGTGGATGGACCCAGCAAGACATCAGGTGACAGGCTGATCCACACACACACAAACTCACAACTCTTTCAAAATGATGATGGGGATGACTCTAGGGAACGATTTAAGTTACCGAGATGTGACGCTACTTGATGACAGTTTGTGCAAGAAGATACGTGGGTCCTATTCCTTTGAGGGTGTCAGTTAAGTACGTCATGTTACCTTTCATGTTGTACCTAAGATGACAACCTTGTACCATTATCACCTTACTATTTTGTGCCTGACATAGAACAGCGGTGTGTGTGTTTGACTGTGTTGGTGTGAATCCGTCAGTCAGAAGTTTGGTGTCAGTATTCACACAAAGTTGAGTGTATATGTTCCCTTTAGTGTAAATATTTAGCCATAATATTTTTCTTTTTAATGTATAAACAAATGCATAGTCAAGTCTCTCTCTCTTCTCTTCTCTTCTCTTCTCTTCTTTCTTCTTCTTCTTCTTCTTCTTCTTCTTCTCCTTCTCCTTCTCCTTCTCCTTCTCCTTCTCTTCTCTTCTCCTTCTCCTTCTCTTTCTCTCTCTCTTTCTCTCTCTCTTTTTCTCTTTCTCTTTCTCTTTCTCTTTCTCTCTCTTTTTCTCTTTCTCTTTCTCTTTCTCTTTCTCTCTCTCTTTTTCTCTCTCTCTCAGTTCGCACACCATAGGCTTAACAGTCTCCGGCAGGTCCACATTTCTATTGCCCTGTGTGGCAGATTCTTCACCTTGAGATAAGTATGTGAATGATAACTTGGATTTGCAATGACAAAACTTCACCACAATGGTAATGAACCCCTTTAACCCTTCACGCCCAGATCTTTCCTTTGCTATATAAAATTGTATGTTGTCGAGCCATAAAATTTCGAAAAGGCACTGAATATACCAAATTAGTTAGTGGACAGGTCATATCTATAAAACATTGCTTATAGTCACTAAAAATCGTCTAATGGTAGCCAAATTACAATGGAAATTACGTTCTGGGTCTCAAGGGGTTAAGATTACCAGAAAGGTGGCATTTTATAATTTGCTGCCTCAGTGCTGACTTGCAGCGAGGGGTGTTTTGTGACATACATTGTAGGGTTTGAGGCTTGCGTGGTGCTGTAGTACTTTGCTGTAGTATTGTATTTTACACACCAACACGGCACCGCCACGGAAAGAGAAAATTGCCTGACACTAGTTGACGCTGGATTTTATTAGAGTTACCTTACGTCAGCCTGATCGCCACGTCAGACAAAGACAGATCCAACGTCAGCTTGATCGCCACGTCAGACAAAGACAGATCCAACGTCAGCCTGATCGCCACGTCAGACAGAGACAGATCCAACGTCAGCCTGATCGCCACGTCAGACAGAGACAGATCCAACGTCAGCCTGATCGCCACGTCAGACAAAGACAGATCCAACGTCAGCCTGATCGCCATGTCAGACAGAGACAGATCCAACGTCAGCCTGATCGCCACGTCAGACAAAGACAGATCCAACGTCAGCCTGATCGCCACGTCAGACAAAGACAGATCCAACGTCAGCCTGATCGCCACGTCAGACAAAGACAGATCCAACGTCAGCCTGATCGCCACGTCAGACAAAGACAGATCCAACGTCAGCCTGATCGCCACGTCAGACAAAGACAGATCCAACGTCAGCCTGATCGCCACGTCAGACAGAGACAGATCCAACGTCAGCCTGATCGCCACGTCAGACAAAGACAGATCCAACGTCAGCCTGATCGCCACGTCAGACAAAGACAGATCCAACGTCAGCTTGATCGCCACGTCAGACAAAGACAGATCCACGACACGGCCACGGCACTTATCCAGGGTACCGGACGTGGGCTGACGCAACTTTTTTTTTTTCTTTTTTTAATCGCGCCGCATCAGCCTGCAGTACCATAAAGTCAGGACCACGCCAATTCGTGTTTTTACTTTTGACGGTTGGTTGACGTGGTTGATGAGGTTGACATGGCCCCGTAACCTCCTAGTGGGACCCTGGCTTTACACACAGCACACCACACCACACAGTCACTCTCTCGGTGCTGCTCGTCCCTCACACCACACGGACACTCTTGACCCGCAAATCACTTTTATTCACGCTTAAGAATTTTTTACTGTTCCTATTTTTCTATTTTTATATTCTTGATATGATTTTTTCTGCTCACTTTTGTATCTATTGGTGGTGGTTTTTCTGGTTTTGTATTGTCTTGGATGCATTGTTAGCAGGTGTGCTACTGTGCCCGGCGGTTGCATAGGTTGTCTGAAGTGGGAAGGTTGGGTTCAGTGTTCCCGCGTGTATCGGCGTTGCTGCGTTAGTTTAGTTTATAGTCTATTTTTTTAACGAGGCGAAAATTCCATTCTATCTTAAGGTCTCGTGCTTAAAATTATGCCTTTATTTACCTGATACTATGGTTAACTATGATAAAAATACAGCTGAAATTAAGAAGAAGCATAGTATTCCCTTCCAGCATCAAATATCAGTCAGTAAACAGCAAGGGGTCAGGATTTTTCACCTCGTTAAAAAAACCCAGTATAGTTGGAACACTTCAACACCCCCTCCTGGAAACTAACTTTGAGTTGCATCTTCCGGACCACTGTTTTGTGTTGTACTATCCCTCACCCCTTCCTTCACCTTCCCCATAAACTAGTCTATTTTTTTTATTATGGTCAAAATGCAGTAAGGAAGCCACGCCCCCTGCCTGCCCTTCTATTCTACGGGCAGCTGATTGGTGCACTCCTCGTATCATCACTACCAATCACAATATCTTCACTACTTAACACCGCGTGACTACTGGACACAGCAATCTTCACTACAGAGGGTGACACAATAATCCCTTTGTAGTGAAGATTGCTGTCCAGTAGTCACGCGCTGTTAAGTAGTGAAGATATTGTGATTGGTAGTGATGATACGAGGAATGCACCAATCAGCTGCCCCGTAGAATAGAAGGGCAGGCAGGGGGCGTGGCTTCCTTACTGCATTTTGACCATAATAAAAAAAATAGACTCTAAGCCTTGAGTTGTCTGTATCTCCCCAAACACTCGCTGTACTGTACCTGTGACTTTGTTTATGTAATTTAACTTGCTATATTTAAGTATTATGACTCTAAGATTGAGTGTTGCGTTGTCTCTGTATGATGTGTATCCATATGACTGAGTGTTAAGTGAGTGTGTGTACATACGTGTGCTCATCCTCACTGCTGAAACATTTGTCTCAAGCCTCAAAGTTGGTGGTACAAATGTAAATACACAAGATTTTTTTGTTGTCATGGTAAGCATCACCGACAAGGCTGCAAATTCAATGATCATATCTTATTGCCTTAAATTATACAGCAGAAGCTCGATTTAACGGAAAGCTGGATAAAGCTGGAATTTTTTTATATGCCATTGTTCAATCCTCGATATAGTGGAAAATTACTTAAATGTACACTAGTAATATTTGGTGCGGATCCACTAACGGCCGCCGAGCCCTGTGTCTGGGCAGGCTGTCTGGTCGCACACAGATCTCTGCAGGAACAGGATTTACTGGAAACGCTCTTGATTTATGGAAAATGTGTTGAATAGAGCTGTATCAGGAGCCAGTAATGTAAGTTCAATTTATTGGAATTGCCGTGGGGTGAATTATTCTGTTGTATGGAGCTTGTACTGTATAGCCGTAATCTTTAAGTTACTCATGTGTCAAGCAGCACATATGACAGTGTCTCATTTATGACATCCCCACGTGGGAGTTGTCTCTAGTCTTAGGTTATATTCAGGTCATCACAGTATTTTGTCGAAGTCTATTCATGCCGCTTGGGAATAATGTAATCTGTGTCTAGGGCAAAGAGCTGTGTTGGGGGCTGGCTGTTCCCTCAGGGTGGGGGTCATTGCCTCACCAAGGTGCTAGTTGCTGCCGGAAGTGAGATTATTTGGTTATGACAGAGTGGTGCCGCTGTGTGCCTGGGAGACGGCTGTAACTCTGTGCTTCTTCTAGTCATCTTTAGGAGTGTATGTTTGCATTACCTTGGTTGTTACAGCATCCAAAGTGTAATCAGAAGTAGCAGCTGATCAGATCTGTACAGTGACAAGTATACAAGGCCTCCGGACACTTGCCGAGAGTCACCCTCCAGGGGATACATTCAGACCCTTGCTGGTTCGGTTCTTCTCAACAATTCATACCAACCTCACACACTCCTATCTCATGTCACGCTCCTCCCCAACCCTCTGCACACCCTGTCAAGTTCCTCTCACTGTCCAACATGTCCTAATATCCTGCCCCCATCTTACTCCTGCCCGTTCCAGTTCCTTCCCTCATTTGTCCTCCCTTTCCCGACCTCCCTGTCTTGCGGACATTCTCCCGGAATCCCCCTCCTTCTCCCTGGACAATTTAACCTCCTTCCTCCAACAAATCCACATCCTACATCTGATCTAACCATCCTGCTGTAACATTCCGTTCTTTCCCCTTCCCTCACTGTTTCACTATTATTCTTTAACCCTGACCCTTGATATGCTTTGCCATAGTGCCATATGACCTCCGATGGCTGGCACATTTTCCCTCTATAGCATTAAATCAATCAATCAATCATGGGGTCCCGCATATGTCATGTGGTCGATCTTGACTTCCTTGTCCCCTTCCTTTGACCCCTTCGCGCCCAGATCTTTCCTTTGCTATAAAAAATTGTCTGTTGTTAGCCATAAAATTACGAAAAGTAACTGAATATACCAGATGAACTAGGGGACAAGGATACTAAACAGGCCATAGTTATTAAAATATTGCTTATACTCACTAAAAATTGTCTAATGGTACCCAAATTACAATGGCAATTACGTTCTGGGTCCAAGGGGTTAAGACTCTTGCCGTCTATGTCACACTCCAGGTCATTCTAAATCAAAATTCCAATACAGAAAACAGTACTCTTCATTTCCTTAAACATCTTTTCATCAGTTTCTTTCAGTGTCCTCCTACGTCCTTCAAATACATTTTTCTTTGTATGTACGTGCTGATAACAAAAGGTTCACACAAACCCTGATGTTATGTTGGCGGTGACCTGTGTGAGGCAGCGGCATGGAGGGTGGCCAGTGTGAGTGTGTTGGAGGGGCACACACGCTGGCTGTCCGGGGGCCTTCAAGGTGACACATTCATTATGGCGCAGGCATTTCAGTGACAAACAGTGATGGTTCCCACAGCAACACTTCAGAGTCTTATTTCATACATATCTGAAAAGAGTTTATGTCTCCTCATTGTTTTCTTAAGTCTTGGTAATACTCCCTCTCCCAAGTGGTGTGCGGCTGTCCTGCCACACTCGGCAACTGATGCGACTCAGCTATTCTTGTTGCATTTGTTGAGATTAAAAATTATGGTTTTTCTTGTGTGTTTGATTCATTATATTTGTAGGGAAAGATCCTCCTTTATCTTTATTGCTTGTACTAAATCAGGCAATCTATTACAAGGCTCCCGGCGCTGCTGTCACGCTTGTAATGCTATCTGGAAGTAAGTCTTGTAATGCTCCCTGGAAGTCTTGTAATGCTCCCTGGAAGTCTTGTAATGCTCCCTGGAAGTCTTGTAATGCTCCCTGGAAGTCTTGTAATGCTCCCTGGAAGTCTTGTAATGCTCCCTGGAAGTAAGTCTTGTAATGCTCCCTGGAAGTAAATCTTGTAATGCTCCCTGGAAGTCTTGTAATGCTCCCTGGAAGTCTTGTAATGCTCCCTGGAAGTAAGTCTTGTAATGCTCCCTGGAAGTAAGTCTTGTAATGCTCCCTGGAAGTCCCGTTCTCCCAGTGTGGAGCAACATCTGGGATTCACGCCGGATCACCTCCACGCCATAACACTGCCACCCCTCGGCTTGAACTTGATCTTGAGGACGAGACTGTCTTGTTGGTTGTGATGATGGGACAATACCACTCCTCTCTGAGCCTTCCCAAGACTCATACTACTCATGATGATGGAAACAATGTCACTAAACAGAAGGCTGATGCTGATAGTGATAAGGAAAAGGATTACATGTACAGCTGGGAAGACATACTTAACCCTCGCTAAATGCAGAGTTATGTTCCTGAAAAAATTCCTGCCATATCTAAGCCACCCTAACCCGGCCACTGTGATGTGATGGCCAGCCTTGTTGTGATGGCCTCAGGCTGGACAATGGTGATCCTGTATCATGGCCAAGTGCTTCAGTATTTTCTATCTACTACAAAATGAGTGTACCTCTTTGTCCCTGGGTGGTGTCAAGGGGAAGACTTCTTGAAGGACTTGTACGCCAGCCACACGCCGAGGCCCGTTGACAGCACGGCACTGGACCTGTTGATGAGGGAAGGCCGACAATAACAAAGAGCAATCTGACACCCGATTCAGTATACGGAGGGGACAAAAATACAGTAAACCCTCTCATATTCGGACTAATTGGGCCAAGGAGTAGTCCGAGTAACGCAAGGCCTAGTAATGCAAGGATCCGAATAATGGGGGGATATGTAAAAAAAAAAAATAATAATAATAATAATATATAGGTGAATATTTAGCTAAGAAATTTCGACAGCTTAAAAAAAAAAAAAATAATAATAATTATATTATAAGTGAATTAGGAAGCTAGGACATTTCGACCCCTAAAAAAAAAAAAAAGGTCCGAATAATGTCATCCGAATAATGAGGGTCCGAATACGAGAGGTTTTACTGTATAATGAACCAATAGAATAAGTGAAGCAATCCATCCATCAGCCTCTCAGCTATTCCCTATTTCTTTTTTTAAATCTACGCTTTTGTGAGAGAAATAATAATAAACGGGCTCATGAAAAAAGGTAAATTTCAAAGACTACAGCAAGTGAAGCCATCCCTGCATGAGTGGTTTGTCTCTCACCACATGACGCTGCGTGCCAGGGTGGAGTGTCTGAGGCTTGTGTAGACCTGTGCCTTGAGACCCTCGGAGGACACGTTGGCCAGGATCTCTGTAAGACTGTTGAATGTGGTGTTAGTGGAGGTAGACTACTGCACCACCACCACCACCACTACCACCCTGTGTGATGAACTGTGTGTGTGAAGAAATTTGCCTAAGAAAAAATGGAGTTTAAAAAAAAAGTACCTCAAATTTTTAAATAATGTTGAGTCAAACTGTGCAAGAAGTTCAGAAACAAATGTATGGAAGGATGTAGTGTGGCTGAGAAAGCAATGAATGTGAATTATAAAAGAGCAAATAAACATATAATAATAAACACATGAGGGACAAGGTATACCTCACAGAGCAGTGCAAATGTGTTGATTATTGACAATTCACACCAACACAACCACCAACACCAACACACACAACACAACACCACCCACACAACTCACCTCCTCCAGGAAGCCGTGGCCACCAGCACAGAGGTGTTGTTCAGGCGCTGCACATCAAAGTGTCCGTACTTGGCCAGGGCCGCCGAGACCATGCCCGGGGACACCCTCAGGGCCCGGCTCTGTCCCTGCACCACCAGCCATGGGGGACGCTTGCTGCTCGGGTCACGCCCATCCAGCGACTGCAAACATGTCATCATTTCACCAACTTTTAATCCCTTCACGCCCAGATCTTTCCTTGGCTATAAAAAATTATCTGTTGTTGAGCCATAAAATTAGAAGTCACTGAATATACCACATTAGTTAGTGGACAAGGATACTAAACAGGTCATAGCTATAAAATGTTGCTTATAGTCACTAAAAATCGTCTAATGGTACCCAAATTACAATGGAAATTACGTTCTGGGCCTCAAGGGGTTAAGACATAAGAACATCCCGTCTCTATCAGTTAGCTATGGTGTTATGGTGTCTATCAGTTAGCTATGGTGTTATGGTGTCTCTATCAGTTAGCTATGGTGTTTCTATCTATGTCTTGTATCCAGCCATTCCTCCTAATCTATCTATCTATTGAAATTCCCATCTATCTATTAAGAACATCAGAAAATAAGGAAGCTACAAGAGGCTGTGAGACCTACACGTGGTAGTTCCTGTTACTTAACACTACCTACATCCACCTTTCATCCCCATCCATTAAATTATCCAGCCTCCTTTTAAAGCTCCCTAATGACTCCGCACTAACTACCTGACGACTGAGTCCAAAATAATGTCTTTATTTCACCTACATTTATAGACACATTACACAGACCTATTCTAATATATAAACAATTAATTCGCCAGCAAGTTCTTCCTCTTAAAGCCAATTAGACTCCCACAGCACACCAACACACTGACCTAGTTTTTTCTAGGACTAGTCAATTTTTGTTATTATGGTCAAAATGCAGGAAGGAAGCCACGCCCCCTGCCTCCCCTGCTATTCTACGGGGCAGCTGATTGGTGCATCCTCGTATCATCACTACCAATCACAATATCTTCACTACTTAACAGCGCGTGACCACTGGACAGAGCAATCTTCACTACAAAGGGATTTTTTATTTTGTCACCCTCTGTAGTGAAGATTGCTGTCCAGTGGTCACGCGCTGTTAAGTAGTGAAGATATTGTGATGGGTAGTGATGATACGAGGAATGCACCAATCAGCTGCCCCGTAGAATAGCAGGGCAGGCAGGGGGTGTGGCTTCCTTACTGCATTTTGACCATAATAACAAAAATAGACTATAGTTACTATGACTAAGGGAGGAGGATCTTTGGTTCAGGGCAGAGTGGACGACCTAGCAAAGATTTGAGGCACAGGCAGGGGCAATGTGTATACCATGTGATGCACAGCTGACCTCTGCAAGTTGACCTTATTTGCATATTGCTTGAGGGTGGACAGATGCTCCCGAGGGCTGAGAGGGCGGTGAAGTTGTACCCTGTTGACAGTGTTGGTCTTAGTGGAGGATAAAGGCACATATCTACTCTACCTCTCTCTCTCTCCCTCCCTTCCCTTCCTTCCTCCATCCATTCTTTCTCTACCTCCATCCCTCCCTTCCTTCTTCCCTCCCTTCCTTCCTTCCTCCCTCCCTTCCTTATCTACCTCCTTCCTTCCTTCTTCCTCCCTTCCTTATCTACCTCCTTCCCTCCTTCCTTCCTTCTTCCCTCCCTTCCTTATCTACCTCCATCCCTCCTTTCCTTCTCTACCTCCATCCATTCCTTCTATCCCTAACCTCCTCCTTCCTTCCCTCTCTAACCACCTTGTTAACAGTGTGTTGGTCTTAATGGAGGAGTAAAGGCACACATCGTTTCTACCTCCATCCCTACCTCTCCCTCCTTCCTTCCCTCCCTTCCTTCACTAACCTCCTTCCCTCCCTTCCTTCTCTAACCTCCTCCTTCCTTTCCTTCCTTCCTTCAATGGCTACACAAACTCAATATAGCCCAAACTAGCCTTTATGGTGGCCTTCCTTCCTTCAATGGCTACACAAACTCAACATAGCCCAAACTAGCCTTTATGGTGGCCTTCCTTCCTTCAATGGTTACACAAACTCAATATAGCCCAAACTAGCCTTTATGGCGGCCTTCCTTCCTTCAATGGCTACACAAACTCAACATAACAATAACAATGATAATGGACTATGGAATAAACTGATGATAACAAATACAGTGATACCTGGGAACTCGGATATAATTAGTTCCCGGAGACAGTTTCGACGCTTCAACATCAAATTCCAAGCAAATTGTATCCATACCAAATTTCCCTTATTTGGTAATGAAAACACCCAATGGCAACCCTGCATTCCTTCCCCTTTATACTCCTCCTCTTCCTCCTCACAACCTGATAATTGACCTGATACTTATTAGCGAATCTAGCGTTTGTTCAAATTCCAAGAAAACGTTTGAATTCTGGAGCGAAATATTCTCCAAAAAAATGTTTGAATTCTAAGTGGTTTGAGCTAATGGGCATTCGAGTTCCCAGGCATCACTGTACTCCACAAAATGATGATGATGATCCTTGAGTAGTTGAGGACACAGAGGAAGGATACACCACCATACTCCTCCCTCCTTCCCTTCCTTCTTTCCAGGCTAAGTTATGTTACACACGACATCCAAACAGTTAAAATTACAGCTGCTTCCTTCTCTGACCTCCTCCTTCCCTGCCTTCCTTCCTTCTCTGACCTCCTCCTTCCCTTCCTTCCTTCCTTCTCTGACCTCCTCCTTCCCTTCCTTCCTTCCTTCTCTGACCTCCTTCTTCCTTCTCTGACCTCCTCCTTCCCTTCCTTCCTTCCTTCTCTGACCTCCTCCTTCCCTTCCTTCCTTCCTTCTCTGACCTCCTCCTTCCTTTCTTCCTTCCTTCTCTGACCTCCTTCTTCCTTCCCTCCCTTCCTTCCTTCTTTCCTAACCTCCTCCCTCTCTTCTTTCCAGGCTAAGTTACACACGACATCCAAATAGTTAAAGTTACATCTGCTTCCAATAATTACCGTATCTTAATTCATACCCTATTTATGCCTGAAACTTCCCACAAAATGATGATACTAGAGAAGGATACGCCACCTGCCAACCTACAGGGGGAGCTGCACCATGGCAAACAGGTGGGAGATGCGCACGAAGCAGAGGCCCGTCAGGAAGGCGTCATATCCCGCCTCGTGTAGTGACGCCCCGTCCTGCGCTGCCGAGACAAAGGAGGGAAGGTCAGACAGGATGCAACACTATTATAAGGGGTTTGGAATGAATGATTGGATAGGTATGGATTGAAGGAGCTGAGTACAGTGCTGAGAGTAAGGCGATTGAGGTGGTTTTGGGTATGTGAAGTAGAGAGAAGGTGGTGAGGCATTGGGGAGAGCTGCTGGAGTGGAAGTGCCAGGTGAGAGTAAGGCGATTGAGGTGGTTTTGGGTATGTGAAGTAGAGAGAAGGTGGTGAGGCATTGGGGAGAGCTGTTGGAGTGGAAGTGCCAGGTGAGAGTAAGGTGATTGAGGTGGTTTTGGGTATGTGAAGTAGAGAGAAGGTGGTGAGGCATTGGGGAGAGCTGCTGGAGTGGAAGTGCCAGGTGAGAGTAAGGCGATTGAGGTGGTTTGGGTATGTGAAGTAGAGAGAAGGTGGTGAGGCATTGGGGAGAGCTGCTGGAGTGGAAGTGCCAGGTGAGAGTAAGGTGATTGAGGTGGTTTTGGGTATGTGAAGTAGAGAGAAGGTGGTGAGGCATTGGGAGAGCTGTTGGAGTGGAAGTGCCAGGTGAGAGTAAGGTGATTGAGGTGTTTGGTATGTGTAGAGAAGGTGGTGAGGCATTGGGAGAGCTGTTGGAGTGGAAGTGCCAGTGAGAGTAAGTGATTGAGGTGGTTTTGGGCACGTGAAGAGAAGGTGGTGAGGCATTGGGAGAGCTGTTGGAGTGGAAGTGCCAGTTGAGAGTAAGGTGATTGAGGTGGTTTTGGGCACGTGAAGAGAAGGTGGTGAGGCATTGGGGAGAGCTGCTGGAGTGGAAGTGCCAGGTGAGAGTAAGGCGATTGAGGTGGTTTGGGCATGTGAAGGAGAGAAGGTGGGAGGCATTGGGGAGAGCTGTTGGAGTGGAAGTGCCAGGTGAGAGTAAGTGATTGAGGTGGTTTTGGGCACGTGAAGAGGAGAGAAGTGGTGAGACATTGGGGAGAGCTGTTGAGTGGAAGTGCCAGTGAGAGTAAGGTGATTGAGGTGGTTTTGGGCCGTGAAGAGGAGAGAAGGTGGTGAGACATTGGGGAGAGCTGTTGGAGTGGAAGTGCCAGGTGAGAGTAAGGCGATTGAGGTGGTTTGGGCACGTGAAGAGGAGAGAGCTGCTGGAGTGGAAGTGCCAGGTCGCCGTCCACCGGGCAGGCCAAGGAAGACATGGAGGCAGTGTGTTGAAGAGGATCTGGCAGCATTGGGCATTGAAGAGGTTGAGGCAATGGATAGAGATAGTTGGCAGCGTATCATCGACCGTCTAACCGTTAGCATAAGATATCATGGCAAAATAAAAGATTTTCCCATGAAACCAACAACTTTCAAGGTACGTATGTAGTACAATAAAAAAGATTAAAAATGATTTTTTTTTTTTTTATTACCTACAGTGAAACCTCTCGTATTCGGACACTCGTTATTCGGACTTTGACATTATTCGGACCTCCTCTTTTTTTTTTTTTTTTTTTTAGGGGTCGAAATTTCCTAGCTATATAAACACCGATTATTTTTTTTTTTTTTTTTTTTTTTTTTTTTTAGGGGTCGACATTTCCTAGCTATATATACACCATTTTTTTTTTTTTTTTTTAGGGGTCGACATTTCCTAGCTATATATACACCATTTTTTTTTTTTTTTTTAGGGGTCGACATTTCCTAGCTATATATACACCGAATTATTTTTTTTTTTTTTTTTTTTTTTACGAGGAAAAAAGAGAAGAGGTCGACATTTCTTAGCTTTTTTTTCATTTTTTTATTTACATATCCCCCCATATATAATCCCCCCCTTATTCGGATCCTTGCATTACTCGGACCACTCCTTGGCCCAATTAGTCCCAATATGAGAGCTTTTACTGTATATTGAATTCTGATCACAATTCTGAATACACAATCAACACACACACACACAATGTTATATCACCACTCTCGGGTCAAAACACTCACAGTACTTGTTGTTGGTAGGCAGGTGGCGCAGCTTGGGCGGGTACATGACGGGCAATTCGCCTTGTACAGCGGCGGCCAGTTCTCCGAGGCTGGTCTTGTTAAATATTCTCCCCACTGTACAGAGAAGGCAGAAAGAAGGAAGTCATTAACCCCTTCACGCCCAGATCTTTCCTTGGCTATAAAAAAGTGTCTGTTGTCAGCCATAAAATTACGAAAAGTCACTGAATATACCACATTAGTTAAGTGGACAAGGATACTAAACAGGTCATATCTATAAAATATTGCTTATAGTCACTAAAAATTGTCTAATGGTACCCTAATTACAAAGAAAATTATGTTCTGGGCCTCAAGGGGTTAATAGTAGCAGTATAGTAGTGGTGGTAGTGGTGGTAATAGTAGTAGTGGTGGTGGTGTAGTAGTAGTAGTAGTAGTAGTAGTAGTAGTAGTAGTAGTAGTAGTAGTAGTAGTATACTGTAGTAGTGGTGGTAATAGTGGTAATAGTAGTAGTGGTGGTGGTGGTAGTAGTAGTAGTATAGTAGTGGTGGTAGTGGTGGTAATAGTAGTAGTGGTGGTAGTAGTAGTAGTAGTAGTAGTATAGTAGTGGTGGTAGTGGTGGTAATAGTAGTAGTGGTGGTAGTAGTAGTAGTAGTAGTAGTAGTTAGTAGTAGTAGTAGTAGTAGTAGTAGTAGTAGTAGTAGTAGTAGTGAGTTAGTAGTAGTGTGTAGTGTAGTGTAGTAGTAGTAGTAGTAGTAGTAGTAGTAGTAGTAGTAGTAGTAGTAGTAGTAGTAGTAGTAGTAGTATAGTAGTGGTGGTGGTAGTAGTAGTAGTAGTAGTAGTAGTAGTATAGTAGTATAGTAGTGGTGGTGGTAGTAGTAGTAGTAGTAGTAGTAGTATAGTAGTGGTGGTGGTAGTAGTAGTAGTAGTAGTAGTAGTAGTAGTAGTAGTAGTAGTAGTAGTAGTAGTAGTAGTAGTAGTAGTAGTAGTAGTAGTAGTAGTAGTAGTAGTAGTAGTAGTAATAGTAGTAGTGTAGTAGTAGTAGTAATAGTAGTAAATAAAGACAGTAAAAGAACAGTCAGCAAGGCAAGATGAAATAAAGCAATGTTATTTCATCATAGTAGATATCAGGCGCCTAGAATTGAAACGGCACAAGCGTCACTTTAAAACAAACCGCCGCCACCTGGCTAATAAAACAAACCCCATTACAATGTCTTCATTTGTTGCTGATTGACTTTGAAAACACTTTAGGGGCATTTTTTTCATTGATAAAAAGTGGCACTTGTGTCGTTTCATATCTTGATTTTCTTAGATTAAACTTTAAGCTCGTTTTTCTCAGTGTTTTAAAAGTGGCGCTTGTGTCGTTTCAATTCTAGGCGCCTGATATCTTTTCATGGACACACTGATCAGCAAACCCTCACAACACATCATGTGCTGCCACTCATTACCATTCTTGTTCTCCCTGTACTGGTTCTTGAGTTCCTCCGCCACAAACTTGGTGTCGTAAAGGGCGGGAAACATCACGTGGACGTCAGACTTGAAGGCGGCGTAGGAGTCCGGCAGCTTCCTGTGGAACTGTGACGACAAAACTTGTAGTGGGTGAAATTTAATTGATTCATACAGTAAAACCTCTCGTATTCGGACTTTGACATTATTTGGACCTCCTCTTTTTTTTTTTTTTTTTTTTTTTTTTTTTTTTTTTTTTTTGGGTTCAAATTTCCTAGCTATTATACACCTAGCAATTTTTTTTTTTTTTTTTTTTTTTTTTTTACGGTCGAAATTTCCTAGCTATATATATATATACACCTAGAATTTTTTTTTTTCTACATACGTATCTGTAATTTCCTTGAAAAGTTTAGTTTTCAACCTCCTCCTAGTTTTCTTTTCTTTTTTTCGATCTTGATTGGGGGGGGCCTAGGCCCCCTAGGCCCCCCCTCTGTCTACGCCAGTGCCTTGTGTCGGGAAAAAGGCCATGTGTATGAGACAAACAAAAGGCTAAATTAGTACAAGACAAACCTGTTTATATATCAACATGAGATCCAGGAGACAGTTATGAAGGACTACTGGCTTCTTGAGGTGAACGAGGTAGTTAAACAGACTTGTGAATCCCTTGTTCGTCTCAATGATGTCGTCCACAAGCCGGGCGCGATCTGGGTCCTCCGCCTCAAGTCTTGTTTTCTCACTGCATGGAAACTTTCTTGGCAACAACCTGTAAGTTAATGAAGAGCCATCATCACCCTTATCCTCATGGCTGGAGAGGCAAGTTCTGTTTCAGCCGGCCAATGATACGCTTCCAACTACAACTATTCCCCGACCTACGACCGTGATTGGGACTGACCGACCGGACGTAAGTAGATCTGGTCGTAAGTCGGCCTATGTTGAAAATAAAGTTTGTTGTTGTTGTTGTTGTTTTACATTTGTGCCTATAGTGCCTGTAGGCAGTGACTACTGAGGCCCGGATGGCAGGTAGAACATTGAAGATAGAAGGTACACAGGCGCTATAGGCACAAATGTAATAATTTTTTTTTATAAAAATAATAATAATTATCAACATTTACCGCCGGTCGTTAAGTCGAACAGTCGTAATTTACGTAGGTCGTAAGTCAGCGAATAGTTGTATCTCTATCCATTGTCACTACACATCACACCCCTGCCTGGACACCAGCCCTTACCAAGCATCTCCATACACACCTGGTCATGCAGTAACGTGGCCCACAGTCCCGGGGTGTTGTGCAGGGCGGCCAGCAGCAAGGCCTGGGCGTGGATGTCCTGCACGGCGACAACTGTGTGTGTGTCTCCGTCCTTTGCCGACGCCATCCATGACCCCACCTCCTTGTAGTGTCTCTCTATCTGTCGGGCGTAAGAACATAAGAAAATAAGGAAGCTACAAGAGGCCGTGAGACTTATACGAGGTAGTTCCTGTTACTTAATACTACCTACATCCACCTTCCATGAAATTATCTAGCCTCCTTTTAAAGCTCCCTAACCTAAGTCTGTGTAAGGTATTGGTAAACTTCCACAAGGGTGACAGCTTTCTATACTCTGTCCCTCTGTAGTGTACATCTGGTTGCTGGTTGGTGGTTAGTGAGAAGAGTATTGGAGTAACATTAAGGAAACATACATAACACCTCTCTATCTGCCGGACGTAAGGTACAGATACACTTCCACAAGGGTGACAGCTTTCTATACTCTGTCCCTCTGTAGTGTACATCTGGTTGCTGGTTGGTGGTTAGTGAGAAGAGTATTGGAGTAACATTAAGGAAACATACATAACACCTCTCTATCTGCCGGACGTAAGGTACAGATACACTTCCACAAGGGTGACAGCTTTCTATACTCTGTCCCTCTGTAGTGTACATCTGGTTGCTGGTTGGTGGTTAGTGAGAAGAGTATTGGAGTAACATAAAGGCTTCTACTTCGTAAACCTTTTTAGGGCTGTACAGTTTTTTAAGTATATAAATTGTTCAGCTACAAGAGCGGTGGGCAACCTGGGGCCTTCAAGTACCTGTGCGCCTCCTGCCACCTACTTAAAAATGTCCAAATTATCCTTAAAAATGTCCAAATTATCCTTTAAAATGTCCAAATTATCCTTAAAAATGTCCAAATTATCCTTAAAAATGTCCAAATTATCCTTAAAAATGTCCAAATTATCATTAAAAATGTCCAAATTATCATTAAAAATGTCCAAATTATCCTTAAAAATGTCCAAATTATCATTAAAAATGTCCAAATTATCATTAAAAATGTCCAAATTATCATTAAAAATGTCCAAATTATCCTTAAAAATGTCCAAATTATCCTTAAAAATGTCCAAATTATCATTAAAAATGTCCAAATTATCATTAAAAATGTCCAAATTATCCTTAAAAATGTCCAAATTATCATTAAAAATGTCCAAATTATCCTTAAAAATGTCCAAATTATCCTTAAAAATGTCCAAATTATCCTTAAAAATGTCCAAATTATCATTAAAAATGTCCAAATTATCTTTAAAAAAATAAGAGATCAAATACTGGCCTAGACAGCCGCAGTACAATAGTGTGTGTGACCCAGGTCCTGAGTCTATAGAAAAATATTGGGATGAATTCTTGTACTCATTAACTCGTACATGTTCGGAATTTCCATTCATAATTTACACTGCGGCTCCATCGGCACTGCTTTTCTACCAAGATTGAAGAAAGTGGCTCTTCTCAAATTCTGGGTTGCCGACCTCTGAACTACAACATGTGAATAATGTACTATGCTACTTTGAAAGATGCTTAGTAATATATAAACTCATGTAAAATAGATATAATACTCAGATGTATGATACACAAAATGTCTGTTTGTCTGCCTGTAAAAGATCATCACAGGTAGCCATAAATATAAGAACATAAGAAAGTAAGGAAGCTACAAGAGGCCGTGAGACCTACACGTGGTAGTTCCTGTTACTTAACGCTACCTATATCCACCTCTCTTCCCCATCCATGAATTTATCCAGACTCCTTTTAAAGACCCCGATAGACTCCGCATTGACCACCTGACGACCTAGTCCATTCCAATCATTCACCACCCTATTTGTGAACCAGCCTCTCCCAATTTCCTTTCCAAATCCACGCCTTTCCAGCTTGAATCCGTTACTTCTTGTTCTACCCTGCTTACTAACCTTAAGAACTTTTCCTACATCGCCTATATTGTATCCCTTTATCCACTTAAACATTTCTATCAGATCGCCCCTTACATACGACATAAGACATCTATCACTACACATCCAGCCTGGGCCACTGACTGCTGTACCTCAAAGGACATGTGTAATGCCTTCTTGCCATTGAAGAGTGACACCAATTCTGTGCGAAGGTCCTCCACTTCATCTGCGTTCATGTAGACCACTCCTTCATACAGCCACTGCAACACAGAGACAGGGGATAACAAGGGTGAGTAGATTCAGTGTTAACCCCTTCACGCCCAGATCTTTCTTTTCCTATAAAAAATTGTCTGTTGTTAGCCATAAAATAACGAAAAAATAACTGAATATACCAAATTAGTTAGTGGACAAGGATACTAAACAGGTCATAGCTATAAAATATTGCTTATAGTCACTAAAAATTGTCTAATGGTATCCAAATTACAATGGAAATTACGTTCTGGGTCTCAAGGGGTTAAGGGTATAGTAATGGGTGTGGCTATTATTGTATTACTGAATTTATTGTTATAGGTCTCTCTCTCTCTCTCTCTCTCTCTGATGCCCTAGTAGTGTGCCTGCCGTGCTTCACCTTGTTGAAGTCAAAGTTGACCTTCTGTAGGAACTCCAGGCTGGAGGTCTGGCAGGCGATGATGGGGTCACTGGAGGCGCAGGAGTGAGGCCGCAGGTAGAAGTTGTAGCTCCTGACACTGTAGGCATTGGTGTCTGCAATGCCCTGGAGGTGACAAAAACACTGCCTTCAGCCTCCTGCACTCCTGGTGATGGCACAGATTAAAGCCTAAGCCTACTTCAAATGCTGCTAGGAGGATGGTTGGATAGATCTGTGGTGCATATGTTGAACAGTGGGCTTAAGAGGCATTATAATGGAGTGATGATTGAGGGATAGGATGGCTTATGAATGCATTAGTAGTGTGAGAGATATTTGGGATGAAAGGTGGATGTAAGTAGTGTTAAGTAACAGGAACTACCACGTGTAGGTCTCGCAGCCTCTCGTATCTTCCTCATGTTCTTATGTTCTGATGGCTCACCGTGAACACCGCCAAGCCGAGCTGCACCACGGAGAAGCGCCGCAGGTTGCCACACAGTTTCTGGTACCGCCGCTGCCCGTCATCAAACAAACTGCCGGGAAGAAATACCTCAGTCACCTCTTACCATGTAGTCCGCTGCTTTAGGGTTGTACCATTAGGCTAGCACGGTATTATAACCTAACCTAACCAGGGTGGTTTGATTTAAATCAAATTTAAATCATAAAATCAAAAACATCAAATAATGTATACAAATCAACACGGATAAAGTAAAATAATGATAAATGGGACACAAGCCTAAAAAAACAATGAAGTAACGAAGAATTAATGAAATATCGTGTTTTGAAAGATACCCGAAAAAAACTTAAATTCACCATAACAAAAATCGACTTTTTAACAAAGCCCTAATAAATCGTGAAAAAATATGAGCAAATAGTATATGTGTATCTTATAAACAGTAACAGATTCCCGTTTAGTGTTGCAACCAGGGAGCAACATATCTTTTGTTTTTTCGATAATTTGACCCTTTTAACAACTCAGTCAGATGTATTCATTCATTAAACACGTCACATAGGCACACACAAACACACTGCGACTGTAGGCATAGCTAATCACACACAAATAACCTCACCGCTCCAGTAAAAGGAAGAACAAGGTTGTCGTTAAAATGTAAACAAAAACCCCTTAAAATAGATAAACAAAATACAGCCACCAGGCGCGTAATTACTACATAAAAGGATGCGGAAGTATTGAAATATATTAAAACACACAAAAATCCCCCTATATTTAGTGTAAAAAAAGAATTATCAACAAAAATCGCTAAAATGTACGGGGTTACTAACTGATTGAGTCATATTTCTTTTACGAAGGCCTTAAACTCAGACTTTTTATGGATAAAGTCATAAAAGAAACTGGGGTTTTCAATAAGGGTATGCAATCCTTTATCGGTGCACGAATAAAAAATTTATTATTTGTTTCAAAATGCGTAATTGGCACCTCGTAACCTGACGGCGAGGCCAGCCGCCAAGGGCCAATCAGAGGCCTCGCTACACTGAGAGCCAATCAGAGGCCTCCCTACATCTCTCAGCCAATCAGCGTTCAGGAACCAACATGGCCGCCAAGTTTGTTGTTTACCCAAGATATAGACTTATTTAATGGGAAATAAGGTGAGATTTACCCTTAAATACCTTATTTATGGCATATTAGTGATACTAAATCTATTGTTGGTGATAAATATACTAGGGTGGACGATAATACATTGCCGCCATATTAGCCTTTCAGCGTAATATTCTCCCTGAAATAAATGACATTTGAGTTTGATGCTGGTAAATGGAATATTTTGACGTGTTTTCGCTAAGTGTCTCCCGCTGAATACTACAGAGGTGTACCCAGGGTATACCTTGATGCGCTGATCCTAGGTTCGAGTCCCGCGTACCCGAGATTAGCTTCTATGGACCACTGTGGCCCGCGCCGTACCCGTGGCCGCGGCGGTACGGGGCTGACGCCGTTATAGTGGACGAGAACTGCGCGTTCACTCTTTAGGTCAGACACACACTGGGGGTCCTCTGTGAGTGAGGAGGATGCTGCAGCTGCCTCGGCATTTTACGTTATAATGCACTCACTTTTTCTTTTAATCAACGTTCACACACACACACACACACAGGCGTAACAGTTAGGCGTTCTGTTTCTTTAAATACTACCGTCACGACATTCTAGGTAGGTCCAAGATTAATAGACTACTTAAAAGTCTATAGATCTTGGGTAGGTCATTCGCTGGAAAGGTCGTGTGGTAATAATGGACGACGTGTATTCACATTTACGGTAGAGAGGTGAAAAATATTTTAATCTAAACTCGGGCATGTTATAATATTAGCCGGGAACATAACTACATATGTCCCCACTACTGAACTGAACTGAACTCTAACTGATATCTCAACTATCTAACTAGCCTAATAATAAGTCAGTTGATCTAGGAGCAATTACTTGTTACTGAAGGTCTGGTGGGCGAGCAGTCCCGTGAACTCTGTGTCGATGGCGAGGAAGGAACAGCCCCTCACGTCCTCCAACACTTGTGGCAGCAGCGTGGCGTAGTTATCCTGTGTTACGTCCACCATCCTGCACACAACACACTACTTATTACAACACCTGTCTCATTAACGCCATCACTAGGCAAGGTTGTTCGCGTTAAGCTGTCCGCCGCGCCGCTAGTTCCAGTTGTGGGTCGGGAGTTGTTTGACCTTTTTTATCGGCACTGCCTGATGGGTCTCCTTGCTGTCTGGGTCTTGTAGGTAGTAGATAAGACTTCAATCCTTTTTGTTCTGTTAATCATACAGTACCTTCCTATTAATTACAGAAACAATACGGACTTACCTATAATTATAATAGTAGCCTTGCACTGACGTCACGATCTAGGTAGGTAGTAGATAAGACTCTTCAATCCTTTTTTTTCAGTTAATCATACAGTATCTTCCTATTAATTAGAGAAACATCTATATACGGACTACCTGTAATTATAATAGTAGCCTTGCACTGACGTCACGATCTAGCGGCATCAAGCCAAATGCCGCCCGTCGGAGCGAGCTGGAGGACCAACAAACTCCACTTGCCGCCCGTGTTTGCCAGCTTATGGTCATTTTCCCATACTAAATATATGTTCATCAGTATAAATGATATACTGTTATCTTCGGAAATGTTTGTTCTATAATATTATCAAATAAAAAACCATAAGACACACTAAAGAAATGCCACTATGAGACTTATAAAGAAATATGCATGAACTTAGTATTCAGTTAAACTCGTCGCCATTCAAAATGTTGCGAGTCAACTTTTATCATGAAGTATGTCAATAGAAACGGAATTTTATTAGCTTTCCATTGGTATATTTCGTTTTCTGATGATGAATTAACACTATGCATACATTAGCGTTAACTAAATAAATAACATCATCAATCGGGTAATTTTCCCAATTGAGTTATTTATTTAGTTATTTATATTGTTAACTATTATATTACGTTATGTTATTTACTAAATAAATAACAAGCAATTGGGAACATTACCCGATTGATGATATTTATTTACTTAACGCTAATTTATGCATGTTGGTAATTCATTTATCAGAAAACGAAATATATCAATGAAAAGCTAATAAAATTCCGCTTCTATTGATATATTCTATGTAAAAAGTTGACTCGCAAAATTTTATAAGGCGACGAGTTTAGGTGAATGTTCATGCATATGCAGTTCATGCAAATTTCTTCATAAGTTTCATAGTGGCATTTCTTTAGTGTGGTTTATGGTTTTTTATTTGATAATATCATAGAACAAACATTTATGAAGACAACAGTATATCATTTATACTGATAAACATATATTTGGTAGGGGAAAATTACCATAAGCTGGCAAACACGGGCGGCAAGTGGAGTTGGACAAGCTACCAGTACTACAAGCAAACAATACCGTACATAGAAAGTTTATTTTTAAGTATTGAAAAAATCATTACATTATTAGATCACTGAAACAAATACTACTAATTTAACTAGAAAAATAAATCACTAACATTTTCTACCAGGGCCATTATTATTATTATTATTGAGGACTATTAAGGGTAGCTAGCAGGCCCACGCTATGTACACTGGGGGAGGGGGGGGGAGGGGGGACGGGGGGAAATTAATACAAGCAAACTTATAATAAATACACGTCAAGGCATTATGGAGTTAGTTGTTTTATGGCAGAATTATTCAAAGCAAATATGTGATGGTGGCTGCATGGCTGGCACTTCATATTTTCTGTCTCTCATTATAAAACACAACATAAGAAAATAAGGAAGCTACAAGAGGCCGCGAGACCTACACGTGGTAGTTCCTAAAACTATTGTATTTCATAATTATTACATCGATGTTTTCAAGTCTACGTGAACTTATATAATTAATTGGCAGACATATAACACCCATTTATCCACCGCCAAGATGTTTATTTGGATAAGTTCAATGCATGTTGTCATTATTGTCTCATTTATCAAAAAAAAAAAAAAAAAAAAAAAAAAATAATAATAATAAAAAAAAAAATAATAATAATAAGTCTATCTAGATATGAAAAATAGATGAATAAAAAGTTGCAGTATGGGAAGTAGCATTACTAACTCCTTAAAGTGTAATAAGTATAAGAGATGAGCTGCAAGTAACACAATGAATGCATGCATGTTGTTACGAATATAAAGTTTTGTGCAAAGTTAACCAAGAAACTCTCCTACGGTAAGGAAAAAAAAAAAAAAAAAAAAAAATTATATAACACCCCTAAAAAAATCTAAATTGATAGATATAACATAATTTACTGATGTAGGTAAAGTATTTGATGTTGTTAGGCTTGTTCATTGTCCGTATAGAATGAAGAACAGGACAGATGATGCTCTTAAATGGACAGACATAACAGGCTTCAAGGTGTAAAGAAAAACAAAAAAAACAAAAGAGGGAAAGACCAACACTTCTGAGCCCATGACCTTCTTAGCTAATACCGGATGTTAAAAGTAGTTATCTAAGCACACTAACCTAGCCTGGTGTTGTTCTTCCTCCTTCAGTGTTCGGCAGGAGGGCAGAACACTTGCACAAGGGGGACAGAACACCTCAAACAGAACACAAATGCATCACACAAACACTGACGACCTCAAATTACGCGATCAAATTTTTTTAGTTCCTTTCTCAATTATTTTGTATATTCCGTCTTCATTCACTTCACCAATTGAATAAAATACTAAAATCGATAATAATAAATAAATACAAAACACATCCTAAAAAACGTATATCTAACACTATAAACTAAACAATATCAAAACTGAGCATTGCAATTTGATGGCAATGTAAATAGAACAAAAGTATAAAAATTAAATAAACTTACAGTCGAGAATAACTCGAAGACCCTCGGAGAAAGTTGTAGAGAGTCTTGGATTAAATGTTAGCTTTACCATTAATTAAGTCCATTGCGTACACTACACCCCCATTACGCCGTGCTTGTATGCAGTGTTGAGTAAGCGGATACATGCAGCTCTCACCTCCTAAAAAACGTGATCTCTGTCTCGTATCACAACGGAGCACCTCAATATTGTATAGGCAGTCAAAGAGTGCAAGTTGCAAAATACAACTAGACACAGTCAGTATGCGTGACCCTAGAAAAGGAGAAATCCTTGGCAAAGCTACCCTCGATCTATCCATTAATAAGGCATGCTAGAAGCTATTTCACCTCCTACCAACCTCCCTGCAACGAACTGTTTTGCTAACTGTAGAACAGAGCTTTCCTTAACCTGTTAGCAAATTTTCCTGAACCTGTTAGCACGAAGTTTCTTCCTCAACTACACCGGAAGGTCACTTTGTTTCATCCATGTTAGCCGAAGCGTTCCTCAACCTGTTGCACATAGTTTTGTCCAAATATACACAGCCTATTTACCTCAACCGTTACAAGCGTGACCTTTGTTCCTCACCTGCCAACAACCTCCCTCACACTATTAGCAAAGAGCCTTTTCCTCCACACTTAGCACAAATGCTTGTTTCCACTCACACAGTGGCAACGAAGCTTTTTCCCTCCACACTATTGCACGAAGCCTTTTTCCTCCAGCAACGAAGCTTTTTTCCCTCCAACCTGTTAGCAACGAAGCTTTTTCCCTCCAACCTTTAGCAACGAAGCCTTTTTCCCTCCACCTGTTAGCAACGAAGCTTTTTTCCCTCCAACTGTTAGCAACGAAGCCTTTTTTCCCTCCAACCTGTTAGCAACGAAGCTTTTTTCCCTCCAACCTGTTAGCAACGAAGCTTTTTTCCCTCCACACTAATAGCAACGAAGCCTTTTTTCCCTCCAACCTGTTAGCAACGAAGCTTTTTTCCCTCCACACTAATAGCAACGAAGCTTTTTTCCCTCCAACATGTTAGCAACGAAGCCTTTTTTCCCTCCACACTAATAGCAACGAAGCTTTTTTCCCTCCAACCTGTTAGCAACGAAGCTTTTTTCCCTCCAACCTGTTAGCAACGAAGCTTTTTTTCCCTCCAACCTGTTAGCAACGAAGCTTTTTTCCCTCCAACCTGTTAGCAACGAAGCTTTTTTTCCCTCCAACCTGTTAGCAACGAAGCTTTTTTCCCTCCACCTGTTAGCAACGAAGCTTTTTTTCCCTCCAACCTGTTAGCAACGAAGCTTTTTTCCCTCCACCTGTTAGCAACGAAGCTTTTTTTCCCTCCAACCTGTTAGCAACGAAGCCTTTTTTCCCTCCACACTATTAGCAACGAAGCCTTTTTTCCCTCCACACTGTTAGCAACGAAGCTTTTTTCCCTCCACACTATAGCAACGAAGCCTTTTTCCCTCCAACCCGTTAGCAACGAAGCTTTTTTCCCTCCACACTATAGCAACGAAGCTTTTTTCCCTCCAACCTGTTAGCAACGAAGCCTTTTTTCCCTCCACACTATTAGCAACGAAGCCTTTTTCCCTCCACACTATTAGCAACGAAGCCTTTTTCCCTCCACACTGTTAGCAACGAAGCTTTTTTCCCTCCAACTATAGCAACGAAGCTTTTTCCCTCCAACCTGTTAGCAACGAAGCTTTTTTTCCTCCACACTAATAGCAACGAAGCCTTTTTTCCCTCCAACCTGTTAGCAACGAAGCTTTTTTCCCTCCAACCTAATTAGCAACGAAGCTTTTTTCCCTCCAACCTGTTAGCAACGAAGCTTTTTTCCCTCCACACTTAGCAACGAAGCTTTTTTTCCCTCCAACCTGTTAGCAACGAAGCTTTTTTCCCTCCAACTGTTAGCAACGAAGCTTTTTTCCCTCCACACTAATAGCAACGAAGCCTTTTTTCCCTCCAACCTGTTAGCACGAAGCTTTTTTCCCTCCAACCTGTTAGCAACGAAGCCTTTTTTCCCTCCACACTAATAGCAACGAAGCTTTTTTTCCCTCCAACCTGTTAGCAACGAAGCTTTTTTCCCTCCACACTATTAGCAACGAAGCTTTTTTCCCTCCAACCTGTTAGCAACGAAGCTTTTTCCCTCCACACTATAGCAACGAAGCTTTTTCCCTCCACACTATTACCAACGAACCTTTTTCTTTACATCTTGCGCACACAACACACAGGACTGCCAAGTATGGGTTGATTCCCTCACTCCCTCCCTCACAACCTTCTTACACCAGGACACAACCAGTCAACCACAGTCAACCACAGTCAGGGAGGCAACCAAGACCTCCCTCACCCTCCACCACATACACACACACACACACACACACACACACACTCCTTTCCTTCTAATACTACACACACAAGGATTATCTTCCATCAATCCAATTCAATAAAGTTACAAAATAGCTGCGGTAACGAACGCGTTGAACAAAGTCACGATGGATTGACGGCGTGACACTTTTCCATGATTTAGAGTAGAGATTCACAACACATTACAAAGCATTCTCTCGCACCCCTCCATGGCACAAGCAACGACCTTCACGTATAACACTCGTCCCGATCATCACAAACAGTAACGTGACGACACCCGTGATTCCATTAACGGCAGGTCGGTTTCCTATCTCACCGCCTTTGGCCAATTATTTCATCTGCACCGAGTCGACGTCAGAACACATTTTTTATTGCTTTTAGCATTATCAACTTTTAAAGCTGCCCTGTGGTAGTACTAATGTGTATGCCCACCTATCCTTATTGTAGCCATCTTATGATTGTATCCAATATCATGTACAATTATAAACTAAATCTATTCTGTAATTATTAACCCCTTGAGGCCCAGAACGTAATTTCCATTGTAATTTGGGTACCATTAGATGATGTTTAGTGACTATAAGAAATATTTTATAGCTATGACCTGTTTAGTATCCTTGTCCACTAACTAATTTGGTATATTCAGTGACTTTTCGTAATTATATGGCTGACAACAGACAATTTTTATATAGCCAAGGAAAGATCTGGGCGTGAAGGGGTTAACCATATTTGTCATTGGAACTAATTCACCTTTTAAGATATCAGACATTCACCTTTGCCTTGACGAATTGGAACACATCGTAACAGAACACATACAAAACAATAGCAGAAATCTAGTGTTGAAAATATGGCTGTAATTCATAATCATATTGAAATTGGAACTAATTCACCTTTGAAGTGATCAGCCATTCATACTTTTACCTTGACGGAATCATTTTATGGAACACATTGTAACAGAACACATGAAATCAATACAGAAATATACTTGCAGGAGGGAACATCAGCGCATCCAACAGAGGTGTCCTGCTCTTGACGTGCTACTAATGTATCCTGAACCACTACCTCAAAGACATCAATACAAAATAAATACAAAACCATCCATTGTGCAAGGTTTGAGATACACCAACCACGTCTCTGCACTGGTCCACACTGAGCCAAGACAGGATTACATTTCCTCCTCCTCCTCAATACTAAATACACTCAATTTGCATAGTAAGACAAAGGAAGTGTTGGTCATCTATAAGAGTATTAACACCAGGCCTATCACCACTTGATTCCTGCACTCATTACCTGGGTACATATTTTTATTCATCATTTTGCCTCGACTTCATTACCAATCTCATTTTTCTTTCCTTCGTTTTCTATATCTATTTCTCTCACTCTCACTCACTCCACATTTTACCACTTCATTCCCTCTCTCTATTATTATCTTCCACATTTTACCACTTCATTTCCTCTCTCTATTAGTATCTTCCACATTTTACCACTTCATTCCCTCTCTCTATTATTCTCTTCCACATTTTACCACTTCATTTCCTCTCTCTATTATTCTCTTCCACATTTTACCACTTCATTTCCTCTCTCTATTATTCTCTTCCACATTTTACCACTTCATTTCCTCTCTCTATTATTTTCCTCCACATTTTACCACTTCATTTCCTCTCTCTATTATTCTCCTCCACATTTTACCACTTCATTCCCTCTCTCTATTATTCTCCTCCACATTTTATCACTTCATTCCCTCTCTCTATTATTCTCTTCCACATTTTACCACTTCATTTCCTCTCTCTATTATTCTCTTCCACATTTTACCACTTCATTTCCTCTCTCTATTATTCTCTTCCACATTTTACCACTCCATTCCCTCTCTCTATTATTCTCTTCCACATTTTACCACTTCATTTCCTCTCTATTATTCTTTTCCACTTAATTTCCTCTCTCTATTATTCTCTTCCACATTTTACCACTTCATTTCCTCTCTCTATTATTCTCTTCCACTTAATTTCCTCTCTCTATTATTCTCTTCCACATTTTACCACTTCATTCCCTCTCTCTATTATTCTCTTCCACTTAATTTCCTCTCTCTATTATTCTCTTCCACATTTTACCACTTCATTCCCTCTCTCTATTATTCTCTTCCACTTAATTCCCTCTCTCTATTATTCTCTTCCACATTTTACCACTTAATTTCCTCTCTCTATTATTCTCTTCCACATTTTACCACTTCATTCCCTCTCTCTATTATTCTCTTCCACATTTTACCACTTCATTCCCTCTCTCTATTATTCTCTTCCACATTTTACCACTTCATTTCCTCTCTCTATTATTCTCTTCCACATTTTACCACTTCATTTCCTCTCTCTATCATTCTCTTCCACATTTTACCACTTCATTCCCTCTCTATCATTCTCTTCCACATTTTACCACTTCATTCCCTCTCTCTATTATTCTCTTCCACATTTTACCACTTCATTCCCTCTCTCTATTATTCTCTTCCACATTTTACCACTTCATTCCCTCTCTCTATTATTCTCTTCCACATTTTACCACTTCATTTCCTCTCTCTATTATTCTCTTCCACATTTTACCACTTCATTCCCTCTCTCTATTATTCTCTTCCACATTTTACCACTTCATTTCCTCTCTCTATCATTCTCTTCCACATTTTACCACTTCATTGCCTCTCTCTATTATTCTCTTCCACATTTTACCACTTCATTCCCTCTCTCTATTATTCTCTTCCACATTTTACCACTTCATTTCCTCTCTATTATTCTCTTCCACATTTTACCACTTCATTTCCTCTCTCTATTATTCTCTTCCACATTTTACCACTCCATTCCCTCTCTCTATTATTCTCTTCCACATTTTACCACTTCATTCCCTCTCTCTATTATTCTCTTCCACTTAATTTCCTCTCTATTATTCTCTTCCACATTTTACCACTTCATTCCCTCTCTCTATTATTCTCTTCCACTTAATTCCCTCTCTCTATTATTCTCTTCCACTTAATTCCCTCTCTCTGTTATTCTCTTCCACATTTTACCACTTCATTTCCTCTCTCTATTATTCTCTTCCACATTTTACCACTTCATTCCCTCTCTCTATTATTCTCTTCCACATTTTACCACTTCATTTCCTCTCTCTATTATTCTCTTCCACATTTTACCACTTCATTTCCTCTCTCTATTATTCTCTTCCACATTTTACCACTTCATTCCCTCTCTCTATTATTCTCTTCCACATTTTACCACTTCATTTCCTCTCTCTATTATTCTCTTCCACATTTTACCACTTCATTTCCTCTCTATTATTCTCTTCCACATTTTACCACTTCATTTCCTCTCTCTATTATTCTCTTCCACATTTTACCACTTCATTCCCTCTCTCTATTATTCTCTTCCACATTTTACCACTTCATTTCCTCTCTCTATTATTCTCTTCCACATTTTACCACTTCATTTCCTCTCTCTATCATTCTCTTCCACATTTTACCACTTCATTCCCTCTCTCACAAATTCCTTCTCTTCACTCACAACCTCACACCTCTCTCTTTATTCCTCTCTCTCTCTTTCTCTTATTCCTGTTTATCCCTTATTCCTCTCTCTCTCTCTCTTTCTCTCTTATTCCTGTTTCTCCTTTATTCCTCTCTCTCTTTCTCTCTTATTCCTCTGTTTCCCCTATTGATGTCACACACCTTCGTATACACACCTAGAAAATTATACTTATAAGAAAGTTCATCTATATTCTACTATATACAGAAGTCATAGAAAGCCAATCCATCTTTTAAGTAGACCTTAAGTACTTTTGAAACCTCTTTGAACTGTGCCGTGCAACATAAGAATTAGAATTAGATGGCTATGTATTGTAATCTGTGTTCTTGTCTTATGTACTTCACTATTTCTTCACTAACCTCACCAGACAAAAGATGAAACAATTCCAAGTATACTTTGACATATAATAAAGCAGTAAAGAACACATCAAATTAATCATCTATTCAATTACAACAAAGCAAGGATTAAGTTTTCTTGGCATTGAATTTTAGAACATAAGAACGTACGAAAATAAGGAAGCTACAAGAGGCCGCGAGACCTACACGTGGTAGTTCCGTAATTTTTCAGTGGCAAGTGATGAAACCAAAATGCTATAGTTATTATTTTTATTATGGTCAAAATGCAATAAGGAAGCCACGCCCCCTGCCTGCCCTTCTATTCTACGGGGCAGCTGATTGGTGCATTCCTCGTATCATCACTACCAATCACAATATCTTCACTACTTAACAGCGCGTGACCACTGGACAGAGGGATTTTATATTTTATCACCCTCTGTAGTGAAGATTACTCTGTCCAGTGGTCACGCGCTGTTAAGTAGTGAAGATATTGTGATTGGTAGTGATGATACGAGGAGTGCACCAATCAGCTGCCCTGTAGAATAGAAGGGCAGGCAGGGGGCGTGGCTTCCTTACTGCATTTTGACCATAATTAAAAAAATAACTATATGCGAGTCCTTTCTCTTTCCCGAGTCTCCCTCAGGTCAATCAGCTCACCGAGTGATCCGAAAACACACACACACACACACACACACACACACACACACACACACACCAGGATAGCCTTACATACTAATAACCACCAAGGAGACAGTTCCTCGCCACAACCCTTGTCAAATGAGCACCAAATTTTGAGTATTGTAGCAACACCTTACAACTTAGTAGAGAGCTGAGAGCCTTACCAAGTCACCAGCACTCAGGTTCAACTTATCATAAAACTAATTCATTACATAATGCACATAGCAAAACATGATTTCTTCTCCTCTCTCTCTCTTTCTCTTTCTCGCTTACATACAGCAAAGTTTTGGAAGCCATGAAGGTATACGTCTGAGGCATTTATCTAGACCAAGAATATCATATCAGGAGACCAGGAATTTTAAGAACATAAGAAAATAAGGCAGCTAAACATAAGACCATAAGAAAATAAGGTAGTAGTAGTAGTAGTAGTAGTAGTAGTAGTAGTAGTAGTAGTAGTAGTAGTAGTAGTAGTAGTAGTAGTAGTAGAAGTAGTAGTAGAAGTAGTTATAGTAGTAAGAACATAGGTGGGCGCGATAACTAAAAAAATTATCACGATAACCAATAAATCGATAACGATAACCTTATCGGCGATAACCGATAATCGATAACTGGCGATAAATTTATCGCCCGATAAGGCAATAACCGATACATCCAAAATTCCGATACTAGCGATAACGATATTGATATTTTAAATAAAAAATCTTAAATGCTATCAGTAAACTGTTAGAAAACCCTTCATTTACCTTTTGCACACTACTATCTTCTACATGCAATGTTTATCCTGTCTCTTCACTAATGAAAAGTAATGTTTTTACGTAAAATAAACCAAAAAATGGAACCAAAAAATAAAATTATCAATTATCGCTAGTTTGGAACCAAAAGTATCGGCGATACCGATGAATTGATAACGCGGGTAAAAAAATTATCGGATAACCGATAACCCGATATCGTTATCGCGATAAATTATCGCGATAACGCCCACCTATGAGTAAGAACATAAGAAAATACGGAAGCTACAAGAGGCCGCGACTGACACGAGGTAGTTCCTGTTACTCTTGGCCACAACACAGGACACACCCCGCCATAGCCACCACAGGCAGGGCACTAACAAGGCATAGCAGTCACAAAAAGAAGGGTAATGTAGTTCCTAAATACAAGACAAGAGGTAGCAAGTAGCAATACCTGTAAAATATTCTTCCTTTAAAATCTCAAGTTCAAGAGGCTGAGTAAATAACCCACTCACTCACTCACTCTTACTCGCACAAAAAATGAAAATAATAATCATAATAATAATAGCCGGTTTTTTTTCGTCCAAGCCCCGTCTTGGATTACGAAGACCACTCCAATAACACTTGCTGAAATGTGTGTTATACTGCTTTGTGATATTGTTTGCAATGTTTTGGACTGATTATTATTTCGGCCCCTACCAAGCTTGTGTTTTTTGTCGCAGAAACCAATCCATTTTCAATTGCGAGAAAAAATGGTCTTCGTACCAAGACGATGCTTGGACGACAAAAAGACGGCTAATGATACTGAGCCATAACTGAGCTGAGGTTTACAAATACAGTTTACTATGAAAAACGTTGCCTCCTGACATAATGATGACGCCATGAACACTCGGGATTTATGGGACAAAAACGAGTGATAACATGAATTACAGGAAACATGGGAGATGGTGTACAAATTGCCCTCACTTACCGAGGATAAAAAGAACATGACGCAAGGAAGAAAGGGACGAGACTCTAACCGCTATACTCAATTTTTTTTAACGAGGTGAAAAATCCTGCCCCCTTGCTGCTTACTGACTGATATTTGATGCCAGAGAAGGAATAGTACAGTTTTTCTAAATTTCAGCTGTATTTTATCATAGTTAACCCTATTATCAGGTAAACATAGGCATCATTTTAAGCATGAGACCTTAGGATAGAATGGAATTTTCGCCGTTAAAAAAAAAAAAAAAGTGAATTTTCGCCTCGTAAAAAAGTGAATTTTCGCCTCGTTAAAAAAAAAAGACTGGAATTTTTGCCTAGTTAAAAAAGATAGACTATAGTAAGGATGTGAAGAGGACTGAAAGGCTTCATTATATTGCTTCACTACCACGACCCCGTACACTAGGGGGAAGGGGGGCCAAGGGGGGGAGGCGCCTCACACCCCCAGACGCTACAAGGGTATAGGAAGGGAGGAAACAGCTACCCTACGCCTACTAACACATCACTCATGTCATCGCAACTTGAAGCCTGACGCAGCACACGGAAGAAGCAGCGGATTGTTAACGCATCACCAGGCATTACTTTCCCTCCTTTACCTCTGAGTCATACAGGATATTTTCACTGTATGCACAAAAGGAATCTCCCAGCAAGAACATTTTTCTCCATGACTCATTACTATTTTGAATGAAGTGACTATTTACTGACTCAAGTTGATCGGATGAATACCCAGTTCTTGTCCGAAAAAAAATTACATTGCAATACCCACTGAACACTGAAACACTCATGTGACATCGGTAAACTCTCCTTCGCTTTCCTCCTTAGACCCTGAAAAACACACTTGTGGTATCTATAAAATCTCCGTCACTCTTCTTAGCAATGCCCGATGTCTTTACAATGTCTGTATTATGTATATTATTATTTTATTTCCCTGTATGCCTTCGAGTGAAAATTAAATTATTATTATTATTATTATTTACCGCGTGAAATAAGCCCAATGATGTGTCTAGCCTCTTCCCCCATGTGCTGCACCCGAGTCAAGGAATAAAACACTCACATTCACCCTAACCACCCACTTGTACGCAGTCAAAGCCTGGCCTCTCACAGCCCACTGATAGTACGTACGGCATAAATAGTGTACGGCATAAATAGTGTACGGCATAAATAGTGTACAAGACAACATGGTCAATATAATTCACCATGGGACTTGTGATTGCGACTTTTTTTTTTGCCCTTGGCCAGTCCTTTGTAACAGGGAATTTTTTAACATGCTAACTGGGCGACCAAAATGTCTCCCAGTGATGGAAAACTGTCGCCCAGTAAGAACAATTTTAAGCTACTGGGTGACAAGATATTTGTTCATAAAATCCTTCCTGGATACAATGGTTCATCTTATCTGTGTGTGTTAGATCCAGAAGTGCACTCTTATTACTGCATAGGATCTTTATTTATACACAACATACAAAAGGGTGAAGTTGATGTATTCAAAAAACTATATTTTAACAGGTAGGCCTTTACCTTTCTGGCTATCCAAGGAATGTCGCCCAGTAAGATGGGCTTAAAAAATGCACTGCTTTGTAATGTAAGAATATAGAAAAAGAAAAATATAAAAAATTTGTCTGTCTCAAACACCACATGAGGCTTTGTTCTCCTATTCCTTCACCAACACCAAGTGAAATATAGGACTGAATCTATTGGGAGAAAGTTCACTCTACATGACTGAAAATTAACGCCTCATAGTAGTCATATAAGATTTTCATCCTATCTAGACACTTTGCAAGTACCAACTACAAGGTTATTGACTATACAAAGCGCCGCACGTCAGCACGAACTAGGCGGACTCGAACCGCTGACCGAATGCACAGGGACGCTGCACATTGCGAACTCACGTCTCTACCAACCTTGCCACCCTGACGGGCTCATAGTAGTCAGTGAAAGTTAATATCATACATATAAATTCATCTTAAAATGTTACATCATTACCATTGCCATTACCATCACCATGACTGCTGCTGCCATGGGTCAATAATCACTCTAAACCGGACTGAATCAATAGTTTTCTTTAGTAACAGGTGAATATTCTGAGCAGTAAGTTTCTGTAGCATGAGTATTTTCAGTTTCAAATATTTTCTTCAGTAAAAAATCAATATTCTGAGCAGTAAGTTTCTGTATCATGAGTATTTTCACAGTATTAAAAATTTTCTTCAGTAAAAAATCAATATTCTGAGCAGTAAGTTTCTGTATCATGAGTATTTTCAGTTTCAAATATTTTCTTCAGTAAAAAATTAATATTCTGAGCAGTAAGTTTCTGTATCATGAGTATTTTCACAGTAAGACTTTATGGAACGTATTTTTTCTGTGGTAGGTAAACCAGAAAACACTACTGCCATGACGCCTGGGACCCATTGACACCCATATTTTGGTGCATTTTGGGTTTTGTGTCCCGAGTATTTTCACAGTAATAAAAACAATCTACTTCATCCAGAATTAATGGAACATGTTTTTTTCTGGGATAGGTAAACCAGAAAACAATACTGCCATGACACCTTTGACCCATATACACCCTTATTTTGGTTTTATTTTATTTTATTCTTGGTATTTATTATTCAGCCCTGGGTTTTGAGATGTGAATTAATGGAACATGTTTTTTTCTGGGATAGGTAAGTCAGAGAACAATACTGCCATTTCGACCCTTTTTTTGGTGCGTTCAGCCCTGAATTTGGGGAGCCGTGAATTAACGGAACATGTTTTTTTCTGGGATAGGTAAGTCAGAGAACAAAACTGCCATTTCGACCCTTTTTTAGTGCATTCAGCCCTGCATTTGGGGAGCCGTGAATTAACGGAACACATTTTTTTCTGGGATAGGTAAGTCAGAGAACAAAACTGCCATTTCGACCCTTTTTTAGTGCATTCAGCCCTGCATTTGGGGAGCCGTGAATTAACGGAACACATTTTTTTCTGGGATAGGTAAGTCATGAGAACAATACTGCCGTTTAGACCCTAGACCTTTCGACCCTTTTTTTGGTGCGTTCAGCTATTTTCTGGGAGCCGTGAGAGGTTCGGCAATGACCTTGAAATGTAGGAACACCTTTTTGTGCCATGAGTGACGTGTGACCCTGTAAACCTTGTGTTGTGGAGCTGGAAGGATGACGGAACTTGCCTTAGGATTACGATTTGTTGATTACACCATGTACATACACACATACACTATTATAAAAGATATAAATCTGATCGGCTATCTGAGAGCTGCCCAAAACTTATGAACGACGAAGCCAAAATATGCCGGAAGCTTTTGATTGCTGAAACGGATTAAAATTTTGTGCAACACTGTTTGAAATTGTAATCTCACTGGAAGGTTGACCACACAGCAGACTTTGTGCATGATTCAAAGCAACCAAAAACAACTTGTATCCTATCTAGCAAAACAATACCACGCAGAAACACTCCCAAAAATACTATAAAAGAATATTTATATCAACCGTGAAAGGAAATACTAATCGGCATACTGCACACATCACTGAGATCGACAACAACATGACAATGAACTATGCACGGCAGGTGGTCGTGGCAGCTGGTGGAAGCGTCCTGCCCACCCATCCACCTGCCACCACCTGCCTCACCACCATCATAGAAATAGGAGGAGTATCCAGCCCATGTTTGCTATTTACAAATGATAACCCACGATGCTATATACAGCCAATGACAGCCCCTCCCACCCTCCCTCCCTTCAACTCGTGAGCTGGATAAGTTCGCGTCTCTGCATGTACGAGGGTAACAGCAAAGGGTTACTCACAGATACCGTCCAGCACTCCGCCCTCCGTCCCTCCCCGCCTCGGTGGCACACGGGCGGACTTCCAACACTCTGGAGCAGCAGGAACGCCGGCACACCCGAGGCCCAAGGGAAGTCTGGACCCCAAACAACGCCAAACCTCAGATCAATAAATAGAAGCACATAACTGGGGCGTGGGAGTGACCTCGCGTCCTCACTGTCCCGCGGCTGCAAGGGAGTCACCAGGAACTTTGAATCTTCAACTCATAAACCTTCCTTTGCAGTCCTCAGAGTAGGAGTTCTGTGGGTGGATCTGGTAGAGCTGCTGGACGTCCTGCTGGCCAGTCTGGCCGGGCGTGGGTCACATGAAGCGGGGCCGGAAGTGGTGCATGGGGCCGCGCATCATGGCCGCGGCAGCCCCGGAGGCATGCCCCGGCCCATTATCATCATCATGCGTGGATCCATGCTGCCGTACATTTGCTGCGGAGGGGAAAATGTTACTTCTTGTCCTGACCTGGTTACAAGGTGTCAGGGGGGGGATTGACTGATTGATTTAATGCCTAGAAAGGTAAATGTGCCAGACATCAGAGGTCATATGGCACTATGGCAAAGCATATAAAGGGTCAGGGTTAAAGAATAATAGTGAAACGATGAGGGAAGGGGAAAGAACGGAATGTTACAGCAGGATGGTTAGATCAGATGTAGGATGTGGATTTGTTGGAGGAAGGAGGTTAAACAGGGGGTCGAGTAAGGAAAGTTTCTTGGAGGCAGATAACTTGCGGTTCATAGCAGGCAATCAGGAGACGAAGGTTTTGTCTGTGGGAGCGGAAGCCGCGAATGTTCCGTTGGAGAACAGAGATTGTGTAGAGGTCAACGGGTGATGAGGGTTGGAATGGCGGCGGCAGTAGAGGGGTCAGGAGGTTCAGGGGTGTCAGGGGGGAGGGGGTAGGGACAAGGGGTAAGGCACAGAGGGGGAGGGGTGGAGGGGTGCAGCCTACCTGTTGTTGTATCATGGTGGGGGGGAGGTAGCGGTGCATCTTCACGCCGTGGGGGCCGCCGGGCACGCCAGGACCCCCGCCGCTGCCCGAGGCCATGGCGGCCATCGCTGCCATGGCCGGGCCTCCCAGGTTAGCCATCCCGGCCCGCGCCCCTGGACTGAGGGCTGCCATGTTGGGGCTGCTGGTGGGGAGGCCTGCGCTGCCCCCGGCCCCCCCTGCTGCCGGGGAGCCTCGCGCCACCATGCCCATGTCTCCGTAGATGGGCGACGCATTCTGTGGAGGAGAGAGTCTGCTCAGCACATTCAATAAGAGGCTTTCCATCTATTCAGAGGCTTTCTTGGATATCTTTAGAGATTGGTCGAGTACAAACAGATTGATTGATTTAATGCCAAAAAAGGTGAATGTGCCAGACATCAGAGGTCCTATGGCACTATGGCAAAGCATATAAGGGTCAGGGTTAAAGAATAATAGTGAAACGGTGAGGGAAGGGGAAAGAACGCAATGTTACAGCAGGATGGTTAGATCAGATGTAGGATGTGGATTTGTTGGAGGAAGGAGGTTACATTGTCCAGGGAGAAGGAGGGGGATTCCGGGAGAATGTCCGCAAGACGGAGGTCGGGAAAGGGAGGACAAATGAGGGAAGGAACTGGAACGGGCAGGAGTAAGATGGGGGCAGAATATTAGGACATGTTGGACAGTGAGAGGAGCTTGACAGGGTGTGCAGAGGGTTGGGGAGGAACTTGACAGGGTGTGCAGAGGGTTGGGGAGGAATTTGACAGGGTGTGCAGAGGGTTGGGGAGGAACTTGACAGGGTGTGCAGAGGGTTGGGGAGGAACTTGACAGGGTGTGCAGAGGGTTGGTCAAGTACAAACAGAACAAGATGACTATTGGATGGATACAGGCAAGGAGACACACCATCTGACTGAGGAGACTGTGTGCCGGTTAACTGTAGACTGTAAAGACTGTAACTGTAACTGTAGACTAACTGTAAGGGAAGGCAGAGCACACACCTGTAATGGATCACCAAGGGGACAGAACATAAGGAAGCTACAAGAGGCCATGAACCTACACGTGGTAGTTCCTGTTACTTAATACTACCTACATCCACCTTGCATACCCGACCTCATAATCCTAATAGAACAATAACCTAAATAATGCTCTCTATCTCTCTCTCTCTCTCTCTCTCTCTCACACACACACTAATCAGTATTACAGTAACCTTTATATTCTAGCAACACTCCATGAAGCAGTGTAATGTTGACATGACCTACGGACCCCTCTAACCTCATCACACATTAGGGGCAAATCTAACCTTAACCCCTTCACGCCCAGATCTTTCCTTGGCTATATCAAAATCTTCCGTTAGCCATTAAATTACAAAAAATAGCTTAATATACCAAATGAGTTAGTGGACAAGGATACTAAACAGGTCATATCTATAAAAACATTGCTTATAGTCACAAAATTCGTCTAATGCTCGTCAAATTATAATGGATATAACGTTCTGGGTCTCAAGGGGTTACACAGACAGATGATGATGATGATGGTGGTCCAGTAGTGAGTCAGTTGTGCAGTAACATATCATTGATGGACTAGGAGCAGCTCTATGCTGTAATGCTGCTGCCTGTGCCCGCTGTGATGGTACAGACAGGCTGTGAGGGAGTGACACGGAACTAACACAAACAACAGCACAGACAGAGAGGGTACAGACACAGACAAACAGACAGACAGACAGACAGAGGGGTACAGACAGACAGACATAGAGAGAGAGTACAGACAGACAGACAGAGAGACAGACAGAGAGAGGGTACAGACAGAGAGAGGACAGACAGACAGACAGAGAGACAGAGAGAGAGTACAGACAGACAGACAGAGAGAGGGTACAGACACAGACAGACAGACAGAGTACAGACAGACAGAGAGAGTACAGACAGACAGCAGAGAGGGT
>JACEEZ010003813.1:274660-335959 GCA_016584305.1 Chionoecetes opilio
ACATAAGAAAATAAGGAAGCTACAAGAGGCCTACATAAGAACGTAAGAAAATAAGGAAGCTACAAGAGGCCTACATAAGAACATAAGAAAATAAGGAAGCTACAAGAGACAGTGAGACCTACATAAGAACATAAGAAAATAAGGAAGCTACAAGAGGCCTACATAAGAACATAAGAAAATAAGGAAGCTACAAGAGGCCTACATAAGACATAGAATAGGAACTACAAGCTACAAGAACGTAAGAAAATAAGGAAGCTACAAGAGGCCCATAGAACATAAATAGGAAGCAAGAGCCTACATAAACATAAGAAAATAAGGAAGCTACAAGAGCGGGCCTACATAAGAACAGAAGAAAATAAGAGCTACAAGCTACTAAACAGAGAAATAGAGCTCAGAGGCCTACATAAGAACATAAGAAAATAAGGAAGCTACAAGAGGCCTACATAAGAACATAAGAAAATAAGGAAGCTACAAGAGACAGTGAGACCTACATAAGAACATAAGAAAATAAGGAAGCTACAAGCTACAAAGAACGTAGAAATAAGGAGCTACAAGAGCCTACATAAGAACATAAGAAAATAAGGAAGCTACAAGAGACAGTGAGACCTACATAAGAACATAAGAAAATAAGGAAGCTACAAGAGACAGTGAGACCTACATAAGAACATAAGAAAATAAGGAAGCTACAAGAGACAGTGAGACCTACATAAGAACATAAGAAAATAAGGAAGCTACAAGAGGCCTACATAAGAACGTAAGAAAATAAGGAAGCTACAAGAGGCCTACATAAGAACATAAGAAAATAAGGAAGCTACAAGAGGCCGCGAGACCTACATAAGAACATAAGAAAATAAGGAAGCTACAAGAGGCCTACATAAGAAGTAAGAAAATAAGGAAGCTACAAGAGGCCCTACATAAGAACGTAAAAAATAAGGAAGCTACAAGAGGCCGACTACATAAGAACATAAGAAAATAAGGAAGCTACAAGAGGCCACTACATAAGAACATAAGAAATAAGGAAGCTACAAGAGAGCGACCTACATAAGAACATAAGGAATACAAGAGACTAGCGAGACCTAATAAGAACATAAGAAAATAAGGAAGCTACAAGAGGCGCGAGCCTACATAAGACATAAGAAAATAAGGAAGCTACAAGAGGCCTACCCTACAGAACGTAGAATCACTAGAGCTAAAGGACAGAAAACATAATGGAAAGAAGGAAGCTACAAGAGGTACTAGACGTAGAAAATAAAAGCTACAAAAAGGAGACCTACATAAGAATGAAGGATAAGATGTAGAATGATACATAAGAGTAATGAAAAAAGGAAGCACAAGAGCGTGAGACAATGAAGAAAATGAGAAATATTACAATACAAGAGGCATGAATAAGAACGTAAGAAATAGGAATACAGGATAAAGAATAAGAAATAGGGAGCATAATGAGCTAATAAGAAATAAAAATGGAAAGGAACTAAGAAGGATGGAGCTACATAAGAACATAAAAAATATAGGAAGCTACAAGAGGCCCGAGACTAATAAGAATAGAAATAAGGAAGTACAAGGACACAAGAGAACATAGAATAATAAGGAAGTGACACAAGGAGGCGCGAGATACATATGAAGAACATGGATAATAAGGAAGCTACAAGAGGCATCGGACTACAGAATGAAATAATGGTAATGACAAAGGTGAGACTACATAGAATAAGAAATAGAAGTAAAGTATGCCACATAAGAATGAAAATAGGAAGCTACAGACATGAGACTAATGAGTATAGAACAAAGGGAAGGAAAGGGCACTAAGAAATGAAGAAATATAGAACTACAAGGAGGCCGGAGACCCTAAGAAATATAGTAATAAGGAACTACAGAGGGAACTACAGACATAATTACCATACATCTGAGCTCCCTGATGTCAGTGAAAAGCTACTAAACATAGAACATAAGAAAATAAGGAAGCTACAAGAGGCCCGAGATACATAGAACTAAAATAAGGAACTACAGAGCAGTGGCCTACATAAGTCAGATAGAGCTCAAGAGCATAACCTACTAGATTATTGGATCTACAAGCGTGAGCTACATAGAACTAGATAAGAAATCTACAAGAGGCTCAGTAAGATACTAGAATAATCAGAATAAGAACTCATTAGCTTAGAATCAACATAGAAACATAAAGCCTACTAAGAGCCTGAGACCTACATAAGAAGTAAGAAATAAGAAGCTACAAGAGGCGCAGACCTACATAAGAACATAAGAAAGTAAGGAAGCTACAAGAGGCCCTACATAAGAACATAAGAAAATAAGGAAGCTACAAGAGGCCTACATAAGAACATAAGAAAATAAGGAAGCTACAAGAGGCAGTAAGACCTACATAAGAACATAAGAAAATAAGGAAGCTACAAGAGGCCGTGAGACCAACATAAGAAAATAAGGAAGCTACAAGAGGCCGTGAGACCTACATAAGAACGTAAGAAAATAAGGAAGCTACAAGAGGCCGCGAGACCTACATAAGAACATAAGAAAGTAAGGAAGCTACAAGAGGCCTACATAAGAACATAAGAAAATAAGGAAGCTACAAGAGACTCAGACCTACATAAGAACATAAGAAATAAGGAAGCTACAAGAGGCGCGAGACCTACATAAGAACATAAGAAAATAAGGAAGCTACAAGAGACTCAGACCTACATAAGAACATAAGAAAATAAGGAAGCTACAAGAGGCCGCGAGGCCTACATAAGAACATAAGAAAATAAGGAAGCTACAAGAGGCCGCGAGACCTACATAAGAACATAAGAAAATAAGGAAGCTACAAGAGGCCGTGAGACCTACATAAGAACATAAGAAAATAAGGAAGCTACAAGAGGCCGCGAGACCTACATAAGAACATAAGAAAATAAGGAAGCTACAAGAGGCCGCGAGACCTACATAAGAACATAAGAAAATAAGGAAGCTACAAGAGACAGCGAGACCTACATAAGAACATAAGAAAATAAGGAAGCTACAAGAGGCCGCGAGACCTACATAAGAACATAAGAAAATAAGGAAGCTACAAGAGGCCGCGAGACCTACACGAGGTAGTTCCTGTGCCTAAAGGACGGAAATCATCATGGAAAGAAGGAATTGTTATTATTATTATTATTGTTGTTGTTGTTATTGTTGTTGTTGTAAAAAAAAAAAGGGAGAGGAAAGGAATGAAGGATGATGGAGGAATGATACATAAGAGTAATGGAAGAGGGGAGAGGAGAGGAATGAAGGATGATGGAGGAATGATTCATAAGAGGCATGGAAAAGGAGAGAGGTGAGAATACAGGGATAAATAAAAGAAATGTGGGAATATATGAATTTAAGGAAGAAAATTAACATGGAAAGAAGGAATATAAGAAGGATGGAGTTAAGGAAGAGGGAGAAATCAAATATAGGAAGAATAAGTAGGCCTATATGTGAAGAATGAAGAATGGTATATGACACAAGGGAGGAATGGCATGCAGAATGAAGAATGGTATATGACACAAGGGAGGAATGGCATGCAGAATGAAGAATGGTATATGACACAAGGGAGGAATGGCATGAAGAATGAAGAATGGTATATGACACAAGGGAGGAATGGCATGCAGAATGAAGAATGGTATATGACACAAGGGAGGAATGGCATGAAGAATGAAGAATGGTATATGACACAAGGGAGGAATGGCATGAAGAATGAAGAATGGTATATGACACAAGGGAGGAATGGCATGAAGAATGAAGATGGTATATGACACAAGGGAGGAATGCATGAAGAATGAAGAATGGTATATGACACAAGGGAGGAATGGCATGAAGATGAAGAATGGTATATGACACAAGGGAGGAATGGCATGCAGAATGAAGAATGGTATATGACACAAGGGAGGAATGGCATGAAGAATGAAGAATGGTATATGACACAAGGGAGGAATGGCATGAAGAATGAAGAATGGTATATGACACAAGGGAGGAATGGCATGAAGAATGAAGAATGGTATATGACACAAGGGAGGAATGGCATGAAGAATGAAGAATGGTATATGACACAAGGGAGGAATGGCATGAAGAATGAAGAATGGTATATGACACAAGGGAGGAATGGCATGCAGAATGAAGAATGGTATATGAACAAAGGGAGGAATGGCGTGAAAAATGAAGAATGGTATATGACACAAGGGAGGAATGCCGTGAAGAATGAGTGAGTAATTAAACCTACGAGGAATGACACTATAAGTTACTCTCCATCCTACTCCTATGTTCCCTCTGAAAGCTTTAAAGAGAACATAAGACAAAATAAGGAAGCTACAAGAGGCCGCGAGACATACACACACACATGACGAGATCCCTTCCTTCTCTCCTGTCCCTATCAATGCCACAATATTCTCTTGTTTTGAGATTCTCGGCACACACTATAGAGAGTTATCGGGGACTCCAGTAGACGTATAATCGTATATATTTATGTATTTCCAGTATATAAACATTTCAGCTTAGCAATCCAATCATACGTATTTTCAAGGACTTATTATAGCTCTGTACTTAACCCCTTGAGACCCAGAACGTACTTTCCATTGTAATTTGGGTACCATTAGACGATTTTTAGTGACTATACGCAATGTTTTATAGCTATGACCTGTTTAGTATCCTTGTCCACTAGTTAATTTGGTATATTCAGTCACTTTTCGTAATTTTATGGCTAACAAGACGATTTTATATAGCAAAGTAAACATCTGGGTCTCAAGGGGTTAAGGCCAAGACCTACTGGTTATAAACGTGCATCCCTCCCTAACTTGACTACAAAATAAAGGTACTCGACTCTTTGATAAATTTCAGTGGTATAAAATGTAGAGGGAAGGAGACTTGCTCGGCCTCCCTCCTAGCTGACTGTCTGGCTTTGATTCTTAGGTCTCTGTTTTGGCATCTCCAGTATAACCACTACTACCTATTTTGATTTTAACTCTGCACACCCGACTAGCCTCAGTTTCATAGCAAATCCATGCGATAGAGGCAATAGTTGTCACGTAGTTAAGTTATCTCTGAACAGAATTTTTGTTGGTTAACCCCTTGAGACCCAGAACGTAATTTTCATTGTAATTTGGGTACCATTAGACAATTTTTAGTGACTATAAGCAATATTTTATAGCTATGACCTGTTTAGTATCCTTGTCCACTAACTCATGTGGTATATTTAGTTACTTTTCGTAATTTTATGGTTTGACAATAGACGATTTAATATAGCAAAGGAAAGATCTGGGCGTGAAGGGGTTAAAGTCACTGCATGTTGTGATGGTAAACACAGGTTGCCTTGCAGTGCGTGTGGGAGCTATGCCACCACCACCAACACTGTGCTCACTAGGTGGCTACCATTGGCAGGCAAGATGGACCCACACCAGGGGTTAAACACACTGGTGTGTACCACGGGGACAAAATCTTTGTGCGAGTCAGACTATGCAGCACACAGCCTGTAGTCTAAAATGGCAAACAAAAAAATGTATAATAAATAAATAAATAAATAAATAAAATATAAATAATTACATCCCAAGGCAGGGTGGATCAAGGGTGCACGGGCCCCGGGACCCCTGCCACTACTTCCTCGGGAGCCTGTCATGGACTACTGCCAATTATGTCAATTCTATTAAATTAAGAAATTGATGCTTAATTCCATGGAAAAATGTTTTAAAAAAAAGAAAATAATAATTTATTTACACGTTTTAATTATATTTTCAGCTTCAATTTTCATTCTCGGGGTCCATCGGGTTCCCCGGCCCTGTCAGCCCCCCCCCCCCCCCCCCTAATCCGGTGTGACGGTAAAGAAGATACTCGGGTACTGCTGGCCCTGCGCATGTGCAGAACTCAGTGCATGTAAACAAATAGACAGCACGGCTGTTACTCGCACCAAATATCACGTTCTAGGGCGGCATGTTAGGCATCTTATTTTATGTTAGGTTAAATTAGGTTAAGTTTGGTCAGATAAAAACACAATGTTCTACACATGTGAAGGACCAACTGTACCGCCGGACCTTCTGTACCGTCACACTGGTACTGTCCCAAGGGACTGGCCAAGAGCAGAACAAAAGGTATAAACAAAAAGCCCGCTAAATCCCGGTCCCCATAAAGCATATCTTCACCATTATAAAGTTCTGGTTTGATGTAAAAGTTGTATAGACACAAATCATCTCTCAGTCACCACTCTGCAGAAATCACAGTCACCACTCTGCAGAGATCACAGTCACCACTCTGCAGAGATCACAGTCACCACTACAGCGATCACACACACACACGCACACACGCACCTCTCACGCTTGTTTCACCGTACACAGGCAAGGCCAGCGTCTGCCTCACCCCCGCCCTTTAAACCATTACAAGCATATAAAACAGCTCCACCTGGAATGCTACAAGTCTTACAATGTTGTTAAGGAGATATAGTGTGATACTCAAGGATACAAGGAACATGGCTGATCATATAAAAAAAAAAAATCATGGTAAGTTAAAGTTGATTATGGTACTTGATAATGGCAAATATAGACAGGCAATGTTCCCATACGGCTAAAGCTAGGGTATAGTAATTCGTGTCAGGCACCCAAACACAGCTTCACACTCTTGTGTATGGCGCAAACTGTTTCCTTGTCCCAAAGGCTGACGAGCCCACTGGCGATCTATTAACACTTGTGTGGCCTCAATGACTGCACAAGAAACACAGACAGCAGTGACGTCCTGCAGAGATTTCCAAACCCCATCCCCGGCAGTCTGTCTCCCTCACTGTCACGTCTCCATGGCACAATCCTCCTCCTCCTCGGGCAGTTCTAATCTCTCCACTTTAGCCACAACAAAGTCTTGGCCTTCCTCCTCCTCCTCCTCCTCATCCTCTGGCCTCAGCTCCTTGTCTGTGCCAGGCTTGTCACTCAGATCTGCCTGTTCCTCCTTGATGCCCTTGGAGTCCAGGTACTGCTGCACGCTGGTGTAGCCCATCTTGCCCAGCCGCTGCACTATCTGCCCCACCGCCTGCTGCCCGAAGGCTTTGCGACACAAGGAGCAGTTACATATTCCCCTGCACACGGGACAGCACCACTCGGGGTCCATCAGAGCCTTGCGCGCGTCCTCCCCGTACCTGGTGCGCAGACACGGCCCGCAGAAGAAGCCGCGCAGACCCACACACTTGCCAGACCGGCAGATGGTCTTGGTGTCCGAAGTCTTCTGGCGACACTGGTGACACGAGGTGCCGTTCTCCTGGTCGTGAGTCTTCTCCTTGGGCTTGGTGGCCACGCGCTCCAGCATGTCCTTCGTCACCTCCTCGGGCTTCAGGATGTGCTCGATCTTGCGCCGCACACAGGGAGTGCTCTTACGCTTCTTGCGCGGCCCCTCGGCGGACTGCTTGCCGGCGGCCTTCCTCACCTTAGACTTGGCGGTCTTTGGCGTGACTTGCAGGTTTTCCTTGATGCCCTCGGCCCCGCTCTGCTCTAAGAACCACTCCATCCAGGCCTTGGGGGACTTGGGGGCCTTGGGAGGCACGCTCAGAGGCTCTTTGTCCTTCTCCTTGACCCTGTCTTTATCCTTGGGTGGGCTGGACTTGCCTGAGGAGGAGGACTTGGCCTTTTTCTTGGGTCGGTCCCTGTTGCCCTTGATGAGGCACTGGGCTAATATGGACGAGGTAAGAGCGCCCGCATCATCCTGAAAAATCGACAAGATGGATTTACTCACAGCGATCTCGGCCACACAGCTCTTAAATGTTACTACAAATGTGTCTTACTGCCCCCTTATGCCCGGCCCCCCCCCCTCCAAGCACCAACAAGGACACAAGCGGGTAAGCAATGCTACAGTGACTCTTTTTCACTTTTTTTCTCTTTCTTTGATATGACTTGATTACTTCTGTGTTGAGATTTAGAGTGTATCCAGCAAACCCCCAAATAACTGTGTTTGTAAATCCATCTTGCCTTTCTACACTGACGTATGCCGTAATGGGACGGAGGTTATCACAACAATACGGGTGAACAGGCTGTGTCCGGTGAGACAGAATAGGGAATGAGCAGAAGATGAAGCGACATGATTCTGGTAAATAAGCGACCTCCGATGAACCGTGCCGAGGTGACACGGAACCCGGGTCACATCACATCCACCAGATGCTAGGCTGTTCTGCATTACATCACAAGGGACTGGCCAAGGGCAAAACAAAATGAGGTAACACAAAGCCTGCTCAGTTGCCAGTCCCTATAAAGAAGACAGTAAGAGAATAAAAAAAGGGGGGTGGGCCAATTTATTTCGGGAGCATGCATCAAGACACTTACCTTTAGAAGCACACATAGCCTATATTCACAAAGACAACAGCAGGACAAAGCATGAAGTCTTACAAGGCAACATACACACACAAGATGGAGCGGTATATTCTAGTCATGAAAATCTGACTAATACTCTGGAGACATAAAAACATAAGAAAATAAGGAAGCTAAGGAAGCCGCATGCCAACACAGTGATCTGATCCATCCATTCCCTTAGGGTAAGCTTGGACAAGGACAGAACAGTGGTGCCTTCAAGCAGCAAAACACTTTCAAGTAAAAATTAAATGATCATAAGCAGTGGCGGCTCGTGATAGAATACAGTGGAGGGACTGCAAGCTTCACACAACAGTAGGATATACAAATTTTGCCTATCTCAGGTATGAGTTGTAGTTGATATTTACGGATTTCAGGGCATGGTAGTAGTGGTGGTGGTAGAAGGGATGGTGGGGGTGGTAATGGTGATAGTAGAGGGGATGGCTGAGGTGGTGATGGTAGAATGACAGTATTACTTGAAAATAAAGTCGGTACCGCTTGATTTCAGTCTTTTCATTTAATGTCAGCTGGGAAACATTGATGTTTTGCAAATACTTCACTCAATTTTCCATCGTCATAGGGTAATTAAAGAAAGCACATATAACCACACCGTCTACACGCACTGTAAACACGAGAGGGACGAGACTCGGCTGCCTCGACTGCAGCTCATTGTGTTCATAAGTGGCGCGGCGGTGGCGCAGACATGAATCGTGACAGCAAATATGAAAGTAACTTACATTTAGGTCAGGTTTTAATGAAAATTCACTTAGTAACGTATTGAAAATAACCTATAATGACTTTTTATTATGATATATTTGTTAGTAGTGTATCAATTCTGCTGTGTCTCTAAAGGCATCATACACCTGGCAGTGAGTGTCTGGGGGTGCTGCAGCTCCGCAGCCCTATGCCACGAGCCGCCACTGATCATAAGGACTGATAGAGATGTTAACCCCTTGAGACCCAGAACGTAATTTCCATTGTAATTTGGGTACCATTAGACAATTTTTAGTGATATAAGCAATATGTTATAGCTATGACCTGTTTAGTATCCTTGTCCACTAACTCATTGGTATATTCAGATACTTTTTGTAATTTTATGGCTCGACAACATACAATTTTTTATATAGCCAAGGAAAGATCTGGGCGTGAAGGGGTTAATGATCCAAAGATATGTTGACGAAGACAAGAATATGTTTGTTAATCCATCAGGAAGCTCAAAGACAAAAGTAGTAATACAATGATCAGTTACTCATTGCACTGTAAAAAATAAATGCTCATAAGGACTGAGAGATGTTTAATGATCCAAAGATATGTTCACGAAGACAAGAATATGTTTGTTAATTTATCAGAAGCTCAAAGGTAAAATAAGTCAGGGAAGCATAATAGTCAGTATAAGTCAGTAAGTCAACACAAAGGTAAGTCAGACAAAGAGAAGAATAGAAAAGACATGTGGCAGACTGCAATGCAAACTTATGTCTAGTCTATTTTATTTATTATGGTCAAAATGCAGTAAGGAAGCCACGCCCCCTGCCTCCCCTTCTATTCTACATGGCAGCTGATTGGTGCACTCCTCGTATCATCACTACCAATCACAATATCTTCACTACTTAACAGCGCGTGACCACTGGACAGAGCAATCTTCACTACAGAGGGATTTTTGATGTTGTCACCCTCTGTAGTGAAGATTGCTGTCCAGTGGTCACTCGCTGTTAAGTAGTGAAGATATTGTGATTGGTAGTGATGATACGAGGAGTGCACCAATCAGCTGCCCCGTAGAATAGAAGGGCAGGCAGGGGGCGTGGCTTCCTTACTGCATTTTGACCATAATAACAAAAATAGACTGTAGGAAAGGAAGGAACTACAAGACAGCCAGGAATACTATGACATGAAATCAACATAGTCATCTACCTCACTACCAAATACATGCAAAACCATTAACTGATACCGAACATGAACCCCTTGAGACCCAGAACATAATTTCCATTGTAATTTGGGTACCATTAGACAATTTTTGAGTGAATATAAGCAATTCTTTATAGATATGACCTGTTTAGTATCCTTGTCAACTAACTAATTTGGTATATTAAGTTACTTTTCGTAGTTTTATGGCTAATACATATTTTTATGGCAAAGGAAAGATCTGGGCGTGAAGTGGTTAAGTTTCTTTTCATAATTTTATGGCTAACAGACAATTTTTTACTGCAAAGGAAATAGTATCTGGGCGTCAAGGGGTTCAGAAAATACCCCGGGACAACACACTGACCTCGCGCATTTTCCTTCGCCTGTGTTCCTCCGCTAAAGCTGCCATGCCATCCTCATCAACATACTGCAGTGCAAAAACATGAAACATAAACAAACCATTCAAACTTTGCTGTCTCCTCCATAAACACAAACCATAAACAAACCATTCAAACTTTGCTGTCTCTCTATAAACACAAACCATAAACAAACTATTCAAACTTTGCTCTCTCTATAAACACAAACCATAAACAAACCATTCAAACTTTGCTCTCTCTATAAACACAAACCATAAACAAACCATTCAAACTTTGCTCTCTCTATAAACACAAACCATAAACAAACCATTCAAACTTTGCTCTCTCTATAAACACAAACCATAAACAAACTATTCAAACTTTGCTGTCTCTCCATAAACACAAACGAACTGATCCTAACTTACCATATGAAATTGTAGTTGGTCAAAAATCACTGATATTGTGATTATTTTTTCCAACATGAAATTATAGTTGGCCAAAAATCAGATATTTTAATTATTTTTCAAACGTATGAAATTATAGTTGGTAAAAAATCACTGATATTTTAATTATTTTTCAAACGTATGAAATTATAGTTGGCTAAAAATCACTGATATTGTGATTATTTTTTCCAACAAGATATTATAGTTGGCCAAAAATCACTGATATTGTGATTATTTTTTCCAACAAGATATTATAGTTGGTCAAAAATCACTGATATTGTGATTATTTTTTCCAACAAGATATTATAGCTGGTCAAAAATCACTGATATTGTGATTATTTTTTCCAATAAGATATTATAGCTGGTCAAAAATCACTGATATTGTGATTATTTTTTCCAACAAGATATTATAGTTGGCCAAAAATCACTGATATTGTGATTATTTTTTCCAACATGAAATTATAGTTGCTCAAAAATCACTGCTACGTACCTACAGTAATTATTTTTTCCATTTATTCATTAGCTGATCCTGACATTAAGCTTATGAAATATGAAGTAAAGCTTATTCTGGTTTCCTTTCTGAGTAGTTATATGACCATACTTGTGACATGAGACACTTGGTGAAGACATAACAAGTTCCTCAGCTAACTCTAGTCTATTTTTTCTATTATGGTCAAAATGCAGTAAGGAAGCCACACCCCCTGCCTCCCCTTCTATTCTACGGGGCAGCTGATTGGTGCACTCCTCGTATCATCACTACCAATCACAATATCTTCACTGCTTAACAGCGGCGTGACCACTGGACAGAGCAATCTTCACTACAGAGGGATTTTTGATTTTGTCACCCTCTGTAGTGAAGATTGCTCTGTCCAGTGGTCACGCCGCTGTTAAGTAGTGAAGATATTGTGATAAAAAAATAGACTATGCCACAGATAACATACAGACAGATTAATGAAGTATGCAACCATCCATATAAGGAAAAATATAATAAGCTCTAGACTATAAGCAACATGATAGAACAAGTCTTAAAAACTGACCTGAGCCAGAACACATTAGCTACAGCCAGTTAACATACATAGACAAATTACTAACAAAAGCAATGCATCCATCCATTTAAAGAGAAAACAAGGTCAAGACTATAAGCAACATGATGTAACAAGTCTCACAAACTGACCTGAGCTTCCACAAACAAAAACAAATCGATGCAATAAGCAATGCATCCATCCATTTAACCCCTTGAGGCCCAGAACGTAATTTCCATCTTAATTTAGCTACCATTAAACAATTTTTAGTGACTATAAGCAATATTTTATAGATATGACCTGTTGAGTATCCTCGTCGACTAACTAATTTGGTATATTCAGTGACTTCTCATTATTTTATAGCTCGACAACATACAATTTTTCATAGCAAAGGAAAGATCTGGGCGTGAAGGGGTTAACACAGACAAATTAATTATATAAGCAATGCATCCATCCATTTAAAGAGACAAAACAAGCTCAAGACTACAAGCAACACGATACAACAAGTTTCAAACACTGACCTGTGCTGCCACCATGTTCTGCACGGGAGTGGAGACGCGGGAGGAGTGAGCGCTGGCCTCCCCGTTGAGGGACTCGGCGCCCCCCTCCGCGCCCCCCCCGCCGTCACTGTTCTGGCCACACACCGACATGTGCTGCGGCCAGTGCGATTGCTGTGGCACGGGACAAAGGGACAAGTGAGCATAACACCCCAATACCTCTATCCATCCATCCATCCACCTATCCACTCATTCACACCTCTATCCATCCACCTATTCACCTTCTATCCACTCATTCATCCCTCTATCCATCCACCTATTCACCTTCTATCCACTCATTCATCCCTCTATCCATCCACCTATTCACCTTCTATCCACTCATTCACCCCTCTATCCCCATCCCTTCCATCTCACCTATATTCATATATCCCACCATCATTCATCACCTCTCACTTCCATCCACCTAATTCACCTCTATCCCACCTCACTTTCCACCACCCCTCTATCCATCCTTCCATCCACCTATTCACCTATCCACCCATTCACACCTCTATCTTATTTATATATTCTTATTCCTATTTATTTATTTCTTATTTACAAAGGAATACAAAAGAAGAACAGACAGCAAAGGAGGAGGAATATACAAAGGAATACAAAAAGAACAGACAGCAAGGAGGAGGAGGAGCTTTGTAGAGGACTCACCTGGCAGGGATAATCGCAGTAAGAGGTATTCCAGCAGCAAAAGAAGAGCGCTTCCTTGCCACAATTAGCACACCACTGCTTCCGCTTGGTCTCCTCCACCGCGCGTTGCTTCTCCGCCTCCATCTGCCTCCGCACCTCCGCCAGCCTCTCCATCATCTGCCCCTCCATCTGTCTCCGCGCCTCAATCATCTGCGCCTCCATCTGCCGCTTTGCCTCCTCCACAGCCCTCTGTTTCTCCGCCTCAAGATTCGCTCGCATCTCCACGAGCATTACGTCTGCATTGTGTCGTACCTCCGCCACCTCTTGTTGATGCCGCCAGTTCGTGCGCTCGAGTTCAAGTTGCAGTGCCGCGACCCGAGCCTCAGGGGTGCCGGTCATCACCAGGCCCCCGAGAATGTCCTCTAGAGTGGCACGCATCACCTCTGCCAGCTTCTGTGAGTGTTTGTGCAGCTGTGCCGATAAAGGGCCGGCCTCAGGGGGGAGGTGCCGCGTAGGAGCACCTGGCATCCTCGCTTGGACCATCATGCCTGGCCCAACACCCCCTACCATTCTAATCCCTGGGGTGGCCATGATCGGTCCCCTGCCTCCCCCCATGTTAAGTGACCCCGGTGGTGGTGGTCCAAACACCCCCCTGGACCCCACACTACTAGAGGGGGGTGCCTGGGGGTGTGAGAGAGGTGGGGGTGGGGGAAGATTTGCCACATTAGTTTGAGGTGAGTTATTAGTAGAGACCCTAGGAGCGGCCTGTGTTGTGTGGGAGGGGGAGCTGTGAGGGTAGCTGTGTGCCACGGAGGGGGATGTGTCGCGAGGGTGCGTGGCGGGGGCGGAGGAGACGGTGGTGGTGTCTGGGGAGGCGGAGGGGGCGGTGGTGGTCTTGGGTTTCTGGCGTTCGGTTGGCCCTGACATGGGAATGATGGAGATGGAGGGACTGAGCCTTGTGGTATCAACGCCTGATGGCATCTTTACTTTCTCCTTCTCCTTCTCTTTCTCTTTTTCCTTCTCCTTCTCCTTCTCCTTTGCCTTGTCTTTGTCTCTATCAACAGCTTTAGTAACACTCACACTACAGCCTAGAGACGATATATGCTGCTCCATATTCTTATTCTCCGTCTCTTTGGAGGTCGGCGCGGAGACATTCTTGATAACGCTGGTCTTTATGGACTCCTCATGTGACCCTCTCTTCTCATATGACCCTCTCTCTTCATGTGACCCTCTCTTCTCATATGACCCTCTCTCCTCATGTGACCCTCTCTTCTCATGTGACCCTCTCTCCTCATGTGACCCCCTCTTCTCATATGACCCCCTCTCCTCATGTGACCCCCTCTCCTCATGTGACCCCCTCTTCTCATATGACCCCCTCTCCTCATGCGACCCTCTCTTCTCATATGACCCTCTCTCCTCATGCGACCCTCTCTTCTCATGTGACCCTCTCTTCTCCTCCTCACGACCTCTCTTCTCCTCACTACCTCTCTTCTCCTCCTCCGTTCTCGGTGTCTCCTTCCGCGACAACGTTATGCTGTCGCCGTTGGTCCTGTCGCCGAGACTCTTCCCGTCCAGGCGTGTTATTGCTATCGTCCCCATCGTCTTCATCAACTGTACAGCGTCCATTAAGGAATTCCGAGCCGTTTCTTCCGTTTCTTCTCTTTCTTTCGCCTCTCGGATAGCTCTCGCTCTCCGTTCACACCCCTCCCGAGTATCCCTTTCTTCCTTTATCGCCTGTTCTTCTTGTGCCTCTGTTCGTAACACTGTACTGTCTTCCTCTTCTTCTTCTTCTTTATCTCTTGTGACTTCCTCCTCCTTCTTTACGTCTACTTCCATGCGCTCGCTATCGTCGTCATCACCGCTCAAGCTCGAGTTCTTCCCACCCTCACTGACATCATCGTTATCATCATCAGTATCTTTTTCTATTCTCCCATTCTCCTCACTTTCATTATACTCCGAGTTCTTACCTAGCACTTCTTTATGTTTCTCTTTAGTGCTCTCATCACACTCATCAGACTCTTCCTTCTCATCCCTCCTCACGTCTTTCCTCTCTTCACTCTCATCCTCACTATCACTATCACTCCCTTCGTCACTTTCACGTGTCTCGGTTTTCTCTCCAGTCAATTTCTTATCTAGTTCGTCGTCATTATCGTCGGATTCATCACTCTCGGCGTCACTTTTTGTTTCTTCCTCCTTCTCTGTCTCTGCATCATCGCTTTCCTCCCCTCTGTCCTCCTCTTCTCTTATCACAAGCTTGTTATTATTCACCCTTTCTTCACCTGGATCAGATATTCTTTGATTCTCTTTAAGTTCATCCATTTTATCCACCTCAACTTTCTCTGATTTTTCGAAGGCGTCACTCGGTTCATAATCTGCTTTTCTATCGTCCTTGATTTCATGCGCTTCATTCCTCCCCTCTCTACTCGGCACTCGCTCGGATTCCGTCCCACTCTCGCTGCAAGAGTCTTCGGTACTCTTGCAACCGGCTGTTTTGTGTACCATTAGTGATACATCCGTGGACTCAACACTGTTCTCAAGTTTCTCATCAGTATTTGTTTGTGAATCATCGTCAAATTCCTTTTTTATCTCGAGTTCTTCCTCTTCTTCTTCCTCCTCTTCCTCTTCCTCCTCCTCCTCCTCGTCTTCCTCTTTATCTTCCTCCTTTATTTTTTTCTCCTTCTCATCATCCTTCTCCTCTCTCCTCTCCTCTCCTTCCTCCTTGATGTCTTTCCTTGTTGTGTCTTTCTCATCATTCCCATCTTTATCACTTGATGGTGCTCTTCTCTCCTCTTCATCTGAGCTGCCATTTCCTCCATCTCCTTCTTCATCTCTCCTATCTCCTTTTCCTCCTCCTCCTTCCTCGTCCTCACTTCCTATAGGTTCCTGCTTTACTGGACACTTCCCATTCACTAAGGAAGAACTCGTATCCTCCTTATGGTTCTTCTCCTCCTCCTCCTCTTCATCATCCATGTCGGAATTATCAGCGGAGGATTTCTGGCCAGGATATTTCCCACAGTCCTCCATCTCCTCATCCTCCAGCTCCTCTGATTTACATGTTGGTGTGCAAATAGATGCAACACTCATAGTAATGTTGTCCTCCTCGGAATCCCGTACCTCCTTCTTGACTTTCACTTCCAGGTTAGTTTCTTTTCTCCTAGCCTCCTCGTTCTCCTGCAACAGTTTCCTCTCCCTCCTCTCGCGTTGGAGGGCCTCTAACGCATGGCTCGGCACCTCGGTCTCTGTTTCGGTGCCTTGCGTGGCGGAGGAGGTGCCAGATCCCCTCCGGCGCCGCCTCAGACCGCCTGCGCTGTCTGTCGAGGCGATGGATGAGGTTTCGTCGTCTGCGGAGAAAAAGTTCATAAAATACAGATAAGTGAATTCCATTGATATATGCATCATTTTCAGAATGTGTGTTCTTGAATTTTGTGGCTAATTTGTATTTCCCTGCTGTATAAAGTGCATTGACTTTTATAATGTAGAAAAAGAAGATGTTGCACTTGACTTCTACTGGTCAAGTCAATAAAGAAAGTCTTATAGGAAGAAAGTGTTGGCATGGAACACAGAACGTCAATACTCATGCTAACACTCTAATACTAACATACTCATACAGACACTCTAATACTAACATACTCATACAGACACTCTAATACTAACATACTCATACAAACACTCTAATACTAACATACTCATACAAACACTCTAATACTAACATACTCATACAAACACTCTAATACTAACATACTCATACAGACACTCTAATACTAACATACTCATACAAACACTCTAATACTAACATACTCATACAGACACTCTAATACTAACATACTCATACAAACACTCTAATACTAACATACTCATACAAACACTCTAATACTAACATACTCATACAAACACTCTAATACTAACATACTCATACAAACACTCTAATACTAACATACTCATACTAACACTCTAATACTAACATACTCATACTAACACTCTAATACTAACATACTCATACTAACACTCTAATACTAACATACTCATACAAACACTCTAATACTAACATACTCATACAAACACTCTAATACTAACATACTCCATACTAACACTCTAATACTAACATACTCATACAAACACTCTAATACTAACATACTCATACAAACACTCTAATACTAACATACTCATACAAACACTCTAATACTAACATACTCATAACAAACACTCTAATACTAACATACTCATACAAACACTCTAATACTAACATACTCATACAAACACTCTAATACTAACATACTCATACAAACACTCTAATACTAACATACTCATACTAACACTCTAATACTAACATACTCATACAAACACTCTAATACTAACATACTCATACAAACACTCTAATACTAACATACTCATACAAACACTCTAATACTAACATACTCATACAAACACTCTAATACTAACATACTCATACTAACACTCTAATACTAACATACTCATACAAACACTCTAATACTAACATACTCATACAAACACTCTAATACTAACATACTCATACAAACACTCTCATACTACATACTCATACAAACACTCTAATACTAACATACTCATACAAACCTCTAATACTAACATACTCATACAAACACTCTAATACTAACATACTCATACAAACACTCTAATACTAACATACTCATACTAACACTCTAATACTAACATACTCATACAAACACTCTCATACTAACATACTCATACAAACACTCTAATACTAACATACTCATACAAACACTCTAATACTAACATACTCATACAAACACTCTAATACTAACATACTCATACAAACACTCTAATACTAACATACTCATACAAACACTCTAATACTAACATACTCATACACAACACTCTAATACTAACATACTCATACAAACACTCTAATACTAACATACTCATACAAACACTCTAATACTAACATACTCATACAAACACTCTAATACTAACACACTCATACAAACACTCTAATACTAACATACTCATACTAACACTCTAATACTAACATACTCATACAAACACTCTCATACTAACATACTCATACAAACACTCTAATACTAACATACTCATACAAACACTCTAATACTAACATACTCATACAAACACTCTAATACTAACATACTCATACAAACACTCTAATACTAACATACTCATACAAACACTCTAATACTAACATACTCATACAAACACTCTAATACTAACATACTCATACAAACACTCTAATACTAACATACTCATACAAACACTCTAATACTAACATACTCATACAAACACTCTAATACTAACACACTCATACAAACACTCTAATACTAACATACTCATACAAACACTCTAATACTAACATACTCATACAAACACTCTAATACTAACATACTCATACAAACACTCTAATACTAACATACTCATACAAACACTCTAATACTAACATACTCATACAAACACTCTAATACTAACATACTCATACAAACACTCTAATACTAACATACTCATACAAACACTCTAATACTAACACACTCATACAAACACTCTAATACTAACATACTCATACAAACACTCTAATACTAACATACTCATACAAACACTCTAATACTAACATACTCATACAAACACTCTAATACTAACATACTCATACAAACACTCTAATACTAACATACTCATACAAACACTCTAATACTAACATACTCATACAAACACTCTAATACTAACATACTCATACAAACACTCTAATACAGGGAGGTCCCGTTATACGAGCATTCGGTATACGAGAATCCGATGATACGAGATTTGTAAATTAGGGTCTATTTTCAATATACGAAATCGAAAATCCAATGATTTATGTAGTAAAATTGAGTAGTATTGTAGTATACAATTGAGTATTGTAGTATAAATTGTGGTATGTTGAGTAAAATTATCAAGTTCAAAATGCACGCCCTACCACTCCCAGGCTGGACAAAGGGGGATTTGATTGACCCCAGTGAGGTCACCCCTACCAAGCCGTGACCTGAAGGGTAATTAAGCATATGGCGCGGCCTGACATTTAGGGGTAATTAGCAGGTGTGTGGCCCCAACCTTGGGACCGCAGTCAGGTCACCCCTAGCAAGGCGTGACCTGAAGGGTAATTAAGCATATGGCGAGGCCTAACCTTTAGGGGTAATTAGCAGGTGTGCGGCCCCAATCTTGGGACTGCTACACTACCTTCTCTTGTATCACGCGGCATCCCCTACGTTACAACGTCTTTTTTGCTGGTTGTGCATGTTTTATGTTTAACTAGCCGCAAAGCCGCCCTCCGGGCGGACTTTTTGACTAGCTCCTGCGGAGGGCTATTGGTGGGCCTTCGGCCAATAGCCCTCCGCAGGAGCTAGCCAAAAAGTCCGCCCGGACTGGTGGGCCTTCGGCCCACCACCTGTTTTTGGTGGGCCAAACACAGACTCTCCAGATAGCCCCTTCTAGCTTTCCTGAAATCATGGATGTAGAAATGTATGTATTAACGCCAACCTATTCACATCACCCCCAACCCATTCACTCACCCATTACCCATCACCCCCCACCCATTCACTCACCCATTATCCATCACCACACACCCATTCACTCACCCATTACCCATCACCCCCCATCTATTCCCTCACCCATCACCCATCACACCCCACCCATTCACTCACCCATCACCCCACACCCATTACCCATCACCCCACCCATTCACTCACCCATTACCCATCACCCTACATCAAGGTTTCCTCAATTCTCGCAACCCATTTTTTTTCACAATTCTCGCTAATAGGCTGTTAAAAAAAAAAAAAAAAAAAAAGTGATCGGATCATCTCATAAATGGGCTTAAAACCTTCCCCTGCTCGAGCCGGTTCCAAAACTGTGCCATATGAGGGGATTCCGCCACAGGGGGCGGCACCTGGAGCGGACACACACACACACACACACACACACACACACACTTTCGCTTATATTATTATAGATTAATGTGCAGTTACGGTATTTTGTGTGCTATTTTCTCTTTCAGAATGCTTTTTCTACAGAATAGGTAGTAGTGTGGGTAATATAGACGCTGTGTGTTTGTTGTGTTTACTATAGTTTATTTTAGCTTGAAAAATATATATATATATATATTTTTTTTTTAATTGATGGGGTTCTGGCACCAAACCTATATTTTACCATTAGTTATGTGTTTCGTTATACGAGATTTCGCTTTACGAGTATGCCAGGTGGAACCTAACTGCTCGTATCTTCGGGACCTCCCTGTATTAACATACTCATACAGACACTCTAATACTATAGTCTATTTTTTTTATTATGGTCAAAATGCAGTAAGGAAGCCCCGCCCCCTGCCTCCCCTTCTGTTCTACGGGGCAGCTGATTGGTGCACTCCTCGTATCATCACTACCAATCACAATATCTTCACTACTTAACAGCGCGTGACCACTGGACAGAGCAATCTTCACTATAAAGGGATTTTTGATTTTGTCACCCTCTGTAGTGAAGATTGCTGTCCAGTGGTCACTCGCTGTTAAGTAGTGAAGATATTGTGATTGGTAGTGATGATACGAGGAATGCACCAATCAGCTGCCCCGTAGAATAGCAGGGCAGGCAGGGGGCGTGGCTTCCTTACTGCATTTTGACCATAATAACAAAAATAGACTATAACATACTCATACAAACAGTGGAGGTACCTGAGTGCACTGAGAGGCGGGAGAGAGCCCTGGAGTGGGGGCGAATCCTCTGAGGCACGGGACCCTTGTAGTTGGGCAGCATGACCTTCATCTGCTCGGGGTCTGTTGGTCTAAACTGCACGCGGTGAGGAGCGTATTTAAACTTGCCAAACTTTTCTCTGAGCTTGGCAATGTGTTCGTTCACCTGTGTGGGAGGAAGAACATAAGAACATAAGAACATAAGAACATAAGAACATAAGAACATAAGAACATAAGAAAATAAGAACGTAAGAACATAAGAACATAAGAACATAAGAAAATAAGAACGTAAGAACATAAGGAAATAAGAACATAAGAACATAAGAACATTAGAACATAAGAACATTAGAACATAAGAACATAAGAACATATGAAAATAAGGAAGCTACAAGAGGCCGTGAGACCTACACATGGTAGTTCCTGTTACCTAACACTACCTACATCCACCTTTCATCCCCATCCATGAATTTATCCAGCCTCCTTTTAAAGCTCCCTATTGACTCCGCACTAACCACCTGACGACTGAGTCCATTCCAATCATTCACCACCCTATTTGTGAACCAGTTTTTCCCAATTTCTTTTTTAAATCTACGCTTTTCCAGCTTGAATCCAGAGTGGGGAGTGAAGAGCCAGGCTACCAATGGAGGTTAGGTTAGGGAGTTAATGCCCCGTTGCACATCTATCCTATGACAAGACAGCCACTGCTCCTGTCTCTCTCTGATGGGAAACTTAAATGTCTGTTCATACAACTGGCCGTCTCCTAATCATGTAAGGTAGCATGTCACAAAAAAAGCTAATTACTGAAAAACAATAATTTACAGACAAAAATTATTATTACACATTACAGGTTGAAGTTCCCAAACTCGGCATCCCAAGACTCGGCAACACCCAAAACTCTGCTATGGTTCCGGATTTTCCAAAATACGGCAGAACACCCAAAACCCTGGGCGTAGTTGCCGGGTCGGCCGCTAGGACGTCCAGGAACACCTACTTACTGTCCACCTACAGGAATACCGTTTTAGAATCCAAATAATTTTTTCCTGTGATTTGTTTCATGTGATTTTCATGCTTTTTTTCCCCTTAATATATCTACGTTCTAAAAGTCGGAAAACTCCATTACTCGGCTCGGCGCTGGTCCCGAGGTTGGCGAGTTTGGGAACTTCAACCTGTATTAAATTATTACAATCTGCATATTTAATGGATCATAAAAATAGGGTCACTAAATCCCGATGCCATACAGCACCTGCAGGCTATTTGTCATCAATCTGGAGGGCCGTGATGGTTGGCCCTCCGCCTGTTGGTTGGCGCAGGCTGGATTTTTTTATAGCGACACCTGCGATGTTAGCGGTGAAGGTCCGTAAATATGGCATGAAATCTTACCTCCTGCAAACAATGCTCCAGAGTTTTATTGCGGTTCTTGAGGGGCGTCGGCATCTGCTCGGAGAATAGGAAACACTCCTTGATCTGCACCCACGACCTGAGAGGGAAAGAAATACATATATAAATAGTAGGTACATATATAAATAGTAGGTATAAACCGTATTTGCCGGCGCATAAGACGCAGTTTTTTCCCTTAAAAAAGAATGCAAAGTTCACCCTGCGTCTAATGCGGCCATATTAGCGCATGAGAGGTCGGGCAGAGAATGCAGAACAGCCGGTGGTGTATTACTAAAGGGGTCTGGAGTGACCTCTGCTGAGCAGTAGTTCACTGAGCACAAATTTGTAACTGTGTTATCAACAGTAATGCATAATACTATGAAAAGGTTGGAGTTTAAGAGAAAAAATGAGCTGGGGCAACAAGATAGCGATTGCTGCTGCCAAGATGGCAGTGTCAGATGTAAACATCATCCACTTCCCGCTGCTGCTCTCCATTGTAAAACGTCTGATAAAACGTCTCGGCGACGCCCTCCGTGCGCCCACCAGGGGTCATTACCGCTCAGACTCCTCCCCGCACCCATGGAAAAAACAAACATCCCGCATATTAGATGTAGCCTTAACCCGCATTTGACTCGGGCCAAACAAGTTGACACAACAGTTGGAAGGAGATGATGGGGGGAAGGCAGAAAATGGTGATGGAATTTTTGCTGGGACTGGGTATTGTAGATAAATGGAATAGTGAAACAAAGAGCGTGTTAAAGTTTCATTTGAAGGAGTGTGAGCGGTGAGAGGGAGTGTAATATCTTGGGGAGTCTGTCTATACTCAAGGATGGAGAAAGGGCGTCCTGGCTTTGTAGTTTATTTGACAGCGAGTCATTGTACAACGTGGGGACAAGAGGTGCGCAGCGTGTGTGTCTCTGTGTGTCCTGTAGCTGACTGAATGACCTGGCTGGTGTTGCAGTTGTGTCGGCAAGGACAAGTCAGGTCAGCGTCAGGTCACCCTCGGGCCTCTAATCCTGGTCCCAGACAGGGGGGTGGCCTAAGCCGATGCAGGTGTGTATGTGCGTGTGTGTGTTAGTGCCGCTACAGTGGTAAGCAAGATGAGATAGGAGACAGCATAGGCGTTTGTACCACCTCGACCCCTCAATCCTCAAACCTGTACCTCTACGGATAAGGAAACTGTATGAAAGAGTGCTAGTACAAAGGCTGCAATGGTACCTGTAGACGGGACAAAAGTCTTCCACACGGTACACCAAGACCAAGACCCATCACGGCGCCACACCGTCCGCCTCAAGGCCGAATCACACTATACCATCATGGTGAAATTGGTGACAGGACACTGTCTCATCACATCCGTTACAATTTCTTACATTCAAACAAATTGACACTAACACTAAACGGTGCGCCGCCGTCACGTACGGCTCCAATACATCACTGTCCTGTCACGTAACGGTTTCTGGGGAAGAATATTTCAACGTAATGAGACTGTGCCGTGCTAATAATTGTGGTTTTCTCAAGGCTTTATGTACCCAAAACAATGTCTTAGAGTTCAACTCCTCTTCTTCATCCGACAGAAGTGCTATTAATGCAAATTTCTTCAAGCATAGCCTTTGAGGCACCATGTCTGCTTAGAGGGTGAGCAGGAACTGCCGAAAATGACAGAACCGTGACGAATAGTGTGAATACAAGGCACGGCTGACGGAACGCTGCCGTGATTTCAGTGTGAATCAGCCTTCACCTGTACCTTCCTGAAGAAGACTAATCAACCCTCGCGACTGTGATAGATAGGTGTAAACCAGTGCAAATATCGTCGATCCCGACAACGGTGCCCTTCAACAATTACAACAATAACAACAAGGTACAGAGGTTACCAGTTTTATCAAAATATCTTCGTGAATTTTTGTTATTGGACAACCACCGATTTCGGGGCCGAAACTTAAGTCCTCCTGAATAGTTTTGATGTGTCTTGAATTAATCTGGCTCTCAATTTTGTCGGAAATCAATGTTTGTTTGCATGTGTGTATGTGGGGGAGGCAACCTGCCCCTCCAGGTCGGCCCCGCAAACATTGCTACGCTTCACACTGCCATATTATTGGTAGTTTTCGTTATTTCTCTATATCATCTGTTACTAAACCAACCATCACCTCTAACCTAACCTAATCTGATTTAACCTAAGTTAACTTTCTGGCTGAAGTAATGGTAGATTTTCGGTACTACGTGTAATGCCATTATTATTCAATTGCGCCATGGGAAATGGGGTTCAAAATACTCATAATGAAGAAAGCTACACGATGGTGTTGGTAAGAGTCCTAGGACTTTTGAAAGCCTACTACCAAAATAATACCAATATCTATACTGCAAATTTTCCACAAAGTCTAAACACATAGCAGAAAAGCAACAAAGGCATACCTACAACATTAAATCTAAGCTATATGGCATAGGTAGCAAAATATTAGAATAGCAATTCGTGGGGGCATCTGCAATATATTATGATTTATGACCGATTTTGGTTACACTGTTATTCTCTTTACATTTTAACTATAGTCTATTCACTTAAGCCTGGATTCCTGGGCTGGGAGCTGCTCACTGCCTAGCCGAGTTTGTAAGGACGTCGCTGATTGGCTGATAGACTCGGGCTGGGTGGCGATGGTGGTGGTACTTGCCTCGCCGCAACCCAAAACCCTTGCGTTGCCTCAGAAAAGTATTCATATTTCTTGGCTTTACTCATCTCTTACACAAGATAGGCCTATTTTGTTTGCAGCAGTAAATCAGGCAGTGATTGTTCAACAACAACAACACGCCATTCATAACTCAATAGGGTAAAAAATAAAGTCATGACTGACTATCACAAGAGTAGGCGGACTTTTAGGTTTTCAGTGCATTGAAATGTTGTACTCCTACCCGATATAACCAAGCTACCAGATAATAGTTATGAAAGCTGAGCCTACCATCGTGTTCATAATACATTGCTGCATATCATGAGCATAAAAAATTACAGTAAGACTACACTAATATTAAGATAATTAAAGGAAAGTAAAAGAGTGTATAAACATTATTTCTTGCTTATTTTGCTTCAACTCGCTCTAACTCCATATGTTTTGGTCACATTCAATTTTCAAGAATTGTTTCAAAATCCTTATACTTTTCCGCTTCCTGTGGTATGTAGCACGTACCAATAAGGAAAAGAGTAGGTGGTCAAAATGGCTAAGAAAGTTAAACTGTTTCAAACTGGTGCCGTGACGGGTGGAGCCTCTGATAGCTCTCCCGAAAACAGTCTCTCCTATATAGGGAGCAATGCTCACCCGTCACTGTGCCAGTTTGCAGTAGTAGTTTTAACTTTCTTAGCCATTTTGACCACCTACTCTTTTCCTTATTGGTACGTGCTACATACCACAGGAAGCGGAAAAGTATAAGGATTTTGAAACAGTTCTTGAAAATTGAATGTGACCAAAACTTATGGAGTTAGAGCGAGTTGAAGCAAAATAAGCAAGAAATAATGTTTATACACTTTTACTTTCCTTTAATTATCTTAATATTAGTGTAGTCTTACTGTATTTTTTTTATGCTCATGATATGCAGCAATGTATTATGAACACGATGGTAAACTCAGCTTTCATAACTATTATCTGGTAGCTTGGTTATATCGGGTAGGAGTACAACATTTCAATGCACTGAAAACCTAAAAGTCCGCCTACTCTTGTGATAGTCAGTCATGACTTTATTTTTTACCCTATTGAGTTATGAATGGCGTGTTGTTGTTGAACAATCACTGCCTGATTTACTGCTGCAAACAAAATAGGCCTATCTTGTGTAAGAGATGAGTAAAGCCAAGAAATATGAATATTTTTCTGAGGCAACGCAAGGGTTTTGGGTTGCGGCCAGGCAAGTACCACCACCATCGCCACCCTGCCCGAGGCTATCAGCCAATCAGCGACGTCGTTACATACTCGCCTAGGCATCGAGCCGCTCCCAGGAATCCAGCTTAAGTGAATAGACTATAGTATAATTTTTCATTCACATTCACTGCACAGTGAATATTGTATTTAGGTACATGCTCATAATTATAATCATTTGCTTTCCCCTACAAATCTTTTATTTTTTTATTAACTTGATAATTTTACGAAAAAAATTAATTTCCATCAAAAACTGCAATAATTTTTTTTTCTTCTCAAAACCTCTTTGTAAAATAGGGGTGCATCTTATGCGGAGGTGCGTCTTATGCGCCAGCAAATACGGTAAATAAATACAGTAAAAAAGAAAAAAAGAAATGCAGTGGCAGTTAAATGAAACAAAAAATTATATATATAAATAGCATGTATACAAATAGTAACAAGAAACCCAAAAAATGCAGTGAAAGTCAAGTGAAACAAAAAAATACATACAGTAAAACCTCTCGTATTCGGACACTCATTATTCGGACTTTGACATTATTCGGACCTCCTCCTTTTTTTTTTAACATTATTATTTTTTTATTTTTTTTTATGGGTCGAAATTTCCTAGCTATATGTACACCTAGGTTTTTTTTTTTTTTTTTTTTTTTTTAAGGGGTCGAAATTTCCTAGCTATGTGTACACCTAGAACTTTTTTTTTTTTTTAGGGGTCGAAATTTCCTAGCTATATGTACACCTAGGTTTTTTTTTTTTTTTTTTTTTTTTTTAAGGGGTCGAAATTTCCTAGCTATGTGTACACCTAGAACTTTTTTTTTTTTTTTAGGGGTCGAAATTTCCTAGCTATATGTACACCTAGAACTTTTTTTTTTTTTTAGGGGTCGAAATTTCCTAGCTACATAATTATATACATTAAACACCTAATATATATTTTTTTTTTTTTTTTTTTTTTTTTTTTTACATATTCACCCATATATAATCCCCCCCATTATTCGGATCCTTGCATTACTCGGCCCACTCCTTGGCCCAATTAGTCCCAATATGAGAGGTTTTACTGTAGTATGTATCTAAATAAATACAGTAAAATAAAATATCTATTCATGGTGGACGTCGTGAAACATCTTGCATTTATAAAATTATAAAATTCACTGCACTTTATCCAGCAGGGAAATACAAATTAGCCACAGAATTCAAGACACACATTCTGAAAATAATTATATATCAATGGGGAATCCACTTAAGACTAATTCCTCATTTATACTTTATGGATGTTCATAAAGTTCCCTACAAAACACAACCATACTTCATGACATATATCAAATACATCTTAACCCCTTGAGGCCCAGAACGTAATTTCCATTGTAATTTGAGTACCATTAGATGATTTTTAATGAATAAGCAACATTTTATAGATATGACAAGTTTAATACCCGTGTCCACCAGCTAATTTGGCATATTAAGTTACTTCTCGTGATCCTATGGCTAACAATAGATGATTTTATGTAGCAACGGAAAGATCTGGGCGTGAAGGGGTTAACAATACAGGGAGATCCCGTTATACGAGCATTCGGTATACGAGAATCCGATGATACGAGATGTGTAAATTAGGGTCTATTTTCAATATACGAGATCAAAAATCCAATGATACGACATTCAAACTGGGGTGAGTAAAATTATCAAGTTCAAAATGCGCGCCCTACCACTCCCGGGCTGGACAAAGGGGGAATTGGTTGACCCCAGTGAGGTCACCCCTAGCAAGCCGTGACCTGAAGGGTAATTAAGCATATGGCGCAGCCAGACATTTAGGGGTAATTAGCAGGTGTGCGGCCCCAATCTTGGGACCGCAGTCAGGCCACCCCTAGCAAGGCGTGACCTGAAGGGTAATTAAGCATATGGCGCTGCCTGACCTTCAGGGGTAATTAGCAGGTGTGCGGCCCCAACCTTGGGACCGCTACACTACCTTCTCTTGTATCACGCGGCGTCCCCTACATTACAACGTCTTTTTTGCTTGTTATGCATGTTTTATGTTTAATTAATGTGCAGTTATGTTATTTTGTGTGCTATTTTCTCTTTCAGAATGCTTTTTCTACAGAATAGGTAGTACAGTGTGGGTAATATAGACGCTGTGTGTTTGTTGTGTTTACTATAGTTTATTTTAGCTTGAAAAACATGTTGTTTTTTGTTGTTGTTTTTTATATATAATTGATGGGGTCCTGGAACCAAACCTATATTTTACCATTAGTTATGTGTTTCGTTATACGAGATTTCGCTTTACGAGTATGCCAGGTGGAACCTAACTGCTCGTATCTTCGGGACCTCCCTGTAGATGATTTTATGTAGCAAAGGAAAGATCTGGGCGTGAAGGGGTTAAGCATTCTTTCAACCAACTTTCCCGGCACAAAGAAGAATCAAGACCTCTTACCTGTCATGCCGACCAAAGAAACGAACGTCAACATTGCCGTCTTTCCACTTGACAGCCTTAGCCGGCCAGAAAGGAAAGCCCTTCAGCCTCGCCCAGATGAGTGGATGCGCCGATCTCTGTAAGGATGAGGGTATTTAATAAAGGAGAGGTAGGAAAAGTTCTTACAGCTTTTAACCAGGGTAGAACAAGAAGTAATGGATTCAAGCTGGAAAAGCGTAGATTTAGAAAGGAAATAGGGAAAAACTGGTTCACAAATAGGGTGGTGAATGAATGGAATGGTCTCAGTAGACAGGTAGCTAGTGCGGAGTCATTAGGGAGCTTTAAAGAGGGGCTGGATAGGTTCATGGATGGGGATGAAAGGTGGATGTAGGTAGTGTTAGGTGACAGGAACTACCACGTGTAGGTCTCGCGGCCTCTTGTAGCTTCCTTATTTTCTTATGTTCTTCTTATGTTTCTTATGTAACACACGCTGATATTGGCATAAGAACATAAGAACATAAGGAAGCTACAAGAGGCCGTGAAACCTACACGTGGTAGTTTCTGTCACCTAACACTACCTACATCCACCTTTCATCCCCATCCATGAATTTGATCACCAGGCAGGGTGATAAATGAAAAAAATTAAGTCAAAGATTTAAAATCCATGTCCTTCATCAAAGTAAACAAACTCCTCAGGCAGAGATGAATGGCAGCCTTGTATCAGACCACCTTACTGTCTCTCTCTCTTCCCTTCTTCCTTCTCTCTCTCTCTTCCTTCCTTCTTCCTCCTCTCTCTCTCTCTCTTCCTCCCTTCTTCCTCTTCTCTCTCTCTCTCTTCCTCTCTTCTTCCTCCTCTCTCTCTCTCTTCCTCCCTTCTTCCTCTTCTCTCTCTCTCTCTTCCTCTCTTCTTCCTCCCCTCTCTCTCTTCCTCCCTTCTTCCCCCTCTCTCTCTCTCTCTTCATGTCACAACACATTGGTCAATAGGTTTTACACACATGCATACACTTCAGATTTACATACTATATAGAATAGGAAGCGTATCATCGCCCTTAACCTCATAAGACATGACGGGAAAATCTGACGTTAAACAGCAAGAGGAAAACTCCTAATACGTACACACACTTCCGTAAACCAGCTCTTAGGATTCTGGTGAGCATTCATGTAGCAGTCAGGACAAGTCTCGATCTCACTCATCTCCTGCTTCATGATCTTCACCAATGAGCGAGCCATGGAGGACACCTTGGAGTTAGCTGTGGGGGAGGAGAGGACAGGACTTTGAGTAACATTAGAGGACAGGACTTTGAGTGACATTAGAGGACAGGACTTTGAGTAACATTAGAGGACAGGACTTTGAGTGACATTAGAGGACAGGATTTTGAGTGACATTAGAGGACAGGACTTTGAGTAACATTAGAGGACAGGACTTTGAGTGACATTAGAGGACAGGACTTTGAGTGACATTAGAGGACAGGACTTTGAGTGACATTAGAGGACAGGACTTTGAGTGACATTAGAGGACAGGACTTTGAGTGACATTAGAGGACAGGACTTTGAGTGACATTATTTCTGACAGGCTACGGATAAATAGGATTCTAATACTTACCTTGTGCTATTGATTCAGTTATATTGACTTACCTATTGACAAAATCCCAACAAATAGGTTTATATAAGGTGCATCGTTTTAACCCCTTCACGCCCAGATCTTTCCTTTGCTATATAAAATTGTCTGTTGTTAGCCATAAAATTAAAAAAACTAACTAAATAAACCAAATTAGCTAGTGGACAAAGAACAGGCTATATCTATAAAATATTGCTTATATTCACAAAAATTGTCTTATGGTACCCAAATTACAATGGAAATTACGTTCTGGGTCTCAAGGGGTTAAGATTGATATATGTGGAGGTACCATAAGATGTGCTGAGAAACACGAGCTGGCAACTAGAGTAACCTTGCAGAACATAAGAGGCATAGATGATGTGACATGTCTAGCAAGGTCAGGGTGGCAAGCCCGTCAGTGTGGCAAGGTTGGTAGAGACGTGAGCTCGCAATGTGCAGCGTCCCTGTGCATTCGGTCAGCGGTTCGAGTCCGCCTAGTTCGTGCTGACGTGGTGGCGCTTTGTATAGTCAATAACCTTGTAGTTGGTACTTGCAAAGTGTCTAGATAGGATGAAAATCTTATCTTATCTTATCTAGCAAGGTACATAAGACTGTTGAGTGGTGGAGACTGTCCTAGTCAGCTTCTGAAGGCGATTGTCTAAAGGTTATTTGGAATAGGCAATAGAAAATAAAGGTGGTTTGACTGTACAGTAATTAACAATTCAACTAAACCTTAAAAAAAATTAAGAGAAAGAAATCCTAGCATCCCCAATGAAATCTAAATATAGTACCGTAGATAACAGTCAAGTCGCCACCTGCAGTCATGTCGCCAGGCGCCAAATATTACGAATTATAGCCTTACAACTGATCTTTATGTGCCACTGAAGATGATACACAGTAGTTTATATCATGACTGTATAATCTACTCTGTTTCAGCGTTGTTTTATGCTTTGTAGCTGCAAGTATAGACCATTTCAAATTTCACTACGCGGTTTTTTTTCAGGCGACGACGACAGCGGTACGACACTCAGTAAATAAACACTAGATGGCGACTCTACTGTTGGTAGCCACTTTGTAGATATTTTTGTAATTTGTTCATTTATAGCCCTAATATGACACAGATGAAGACACAAAATGACACAGACTCTCCAGATAGCCCCTTCTAACTGTCCTGAAATCATGGATGTAGAAATGTAACTATTAACGCCACCACACGGCTGTAAACAGAAAAAAAAGTTGTCCTCGCGACTTTACTGTTATCTACGGTAGATGATAATTCGATAAGATACATACATCCAAGACAAAGGAATGAACATAACTACGTACTGCAATAGTTCTCTGACTATTCCCGGAGTTTCAGCAGCATTGGCAAGTCTCCTCCGGTATTAATAAACATTTAAATAAACAAACAAGCATATTACCTCCATTAAATATCACAGAATTATGCACGATCCACCGGGCATCCGCAGAAAAGGCCTCAGTGGAGCCGTAGAACTTCCTCTTAATGTTGCGCTCCAGGGAAGTGAAGTCCACCGGGTGCACCACAATGTCCTCGTAGGTGGGGAACTCCGTAGTGTCCACCGGCCGGGTGAAGGGCTCCATCTGTAGACGGTAGACAGGTGGTTAGTGCGGAGTCTTAAGAGAACTTTAACCCCTTCACGTCCAGATTTTTCCTCTGCTATATAAAAATTGTTGTTGTTAGCCATAAAAGTAACTTAATATACCAAATTAGGAAGTCGACAAAGATACTAAACAGGTCATAACTATAAAATACTACTTATATTCACTAAAAATTGTCTAATGGTACCTAAATTACAATGGAAATTACGTTCTGGGTCTCAAGGGGTTAAAAGGAGGCTAGATCATTTCATGGATGGGGATGAAAGGTAGATGTAGGTTTTATTAAGTAACAGGAACTACCACGTGTAGGTCTTGCGGCCTCTTGTACTTCCTTATCTTTTTGTTTTTATCTGACACAGGGGAGGAGGGACATAGAGAGGTGGCGAGGTGGTCCATTAAACTACCTAACACTCCCTAGACTAGTACTATCATTACTTAATAGCTGCTGAAGTTTGCACAAGGGGAGGGTGATCGTTGCATAGTCCATTAACTCCTAGACTTCCCTAGTAAAAATCTGTTGATTACATAAATTTAGATAGTCATGATATACCAATGAGTAGTTCTTACCCATATAACGTTCACGCCAGCTTTATTTGCTTATACAAATAATCTGTTGCAAATTACCAAAAGTAACTAAGAAAATTAGTTGGTCACAAGGGTTAACATGCATCAACCTGTAATTCATTCCTTAATTCCCTAAAATTCTAAGAGCAAATTCAATGGAAATTACGGGGTCAAGTAACCAGTGGGAACAACCGTATCCCATTACGTAATACCCTATGGATCTATCACTGCACTGTAATGTCGCCAGGCAAATTACGAATATAGATCACTACAGACTTGATGGCATGAGGTCACAAATAACTAGTGGAATACATCTACCTTCAGTGGAATAAAAATAGTGCAGTCATTTCCACTGCAATGCCGACAATATTACGAATTAAGAATGATACGAGACTGGCATAGTGCATTACGGTAACCAGTAGTTTTATTACTGACTCCCTTTCTGGTCAGGTCACATACAAGTCTGTAGTGATGCTAAAATTCGTAATATAATGTGCCTGGCGACATTAGTGCAGTGGCGAGTGACTGGCGACTATAGTGTTATCTATGGTAACCCAAGTTTTTTTCATTACCACCCGTGAGCCTCCCTTTCCCTGAGGTGCGAGACAGAATCACTGACTTACTGACTTACTGACTTACTGACTGACTTATTGACTGACTTATTGACTTATGACTGACTTACTTACTTGACTTATTGACTTATTGACTTACTGACTGACTGACTTACCCCAGAAATAGTTTTGAGCCTGTTCAGCGCATATTTGAGCAGGGTACATAGCTGCTCCACGGAGATGAGCTGCATAGACCGCGACCTGAAGAAAAAAGTGCACATACTCCTCGTCAATGTCCCTTTAAAGACGTCTGTAGTATATAAGACTACCATACACATCACAATTAAAAGGAGGTTCTAGTTTTCTAATTCTAACTGTTCTAAATTAAAACGGTTCTTTACCTAATAATACCATACAAATCACAATTATAATGAGGTTCTAGTTTTCTAATTCTAACTGTTCTAAATTAAAACGGTTCTTTACCTAATAAAATCATACACATCACAATTAAAAGGAGGTTCTGGTTTTCTAATTCTAACTGTTCTAAATTAAAACGGTTCTTTACCTAATAATACCATACACATCACAATTAAAATGAGGTTCTTGATTTCTAATTCTAACTGTTCTAAATTAAAACGGTTCTTTACCTAATAATACCATACAAATCACAACTAAAAGGAGGTTCTTGATTTCTAATTCTAACTGTTCTAAATAAAAACGGTTCTTTACCTAATAGAACCATACACATCACAATTAAAATGAGGTTCTGGTTTTCTACCTAGGTAAATTCTAACTGTTCTAAATTAAAACGGTTCTTTACCTAATAATACCATACACATCACAATTAAAAGGAGGTTCTTGATTTATAATTGAATCTAAATGAACTGTTATTGCGATCAAGAGGAGGATGAAGGATGGAGACTTGTTTAGTGGCAAAAACAAGTCAAGCCACTGAGGTTAAGACAGTGAGCTGGTGTTCGTGTCAAGCAGTTTTAATTGCCATAGTTTTCCTGGAGTGATGCAATACTTGGTTTAATTGCCATAGTTTTCCTGGAGTGATGCCATACTTGTGCGAGTAATGAAATACGTTTGTGTTTGCCTTTGTCGACATAATTGCAGTGTCTATATTGCCCACATGTATATATTATATTTTATTTGTTTTAGTACTTAAGCTCACTCCCTCACGTCTGTATGTAATTGTGTTGTATTTTCTGATGCCTTCGGGTGAAAATAAATTATTATTATAATGAGTGGCTGCAACAACCACGCATATGTAGGTACTGTATGTATGTTCTACTATTACTACACGCATACAAGATACATATACAGCAAGAGTATGAAGGCGCTATCATACACATAAAGGAGTAACGGGACATTAAAATAGGGCTGAGGCGGTAGAGAAGGGCGGAGAACGTATATTTTATAAGGCATCAGAGTGGCTGGTCATCTCTAGACTGCCTGTTCTCTCTCTCTCTCTCTCCTCCACACTCTCTTTCTCTCTCTCTCGGGTACCTTGAAGTCACGCTTGACCGCCCCTGTTACCCTGTCCGACCCCCAGGCAAGGGACGGGACTAGGGAGGCGAGTGAAAGGGATAAATCAAGGGTCGAAGGGGAGAAAGGTGGCGGTGGGGGTTGTGGGGGCCAGGCAGGAAGGGGCGAGGGTGTGGGGTAATGGTGTGTTTGTTCCGCCTCCCTCCTGCTCCTCGCTTGCCTCACACACACCCCCCTGCCTCCCCCAAACCCCCGCCCCACACACCCTCATGCCCCGCAAATAATAGGATTCAGCTTGGCTTATTGTGCTCAAACACGAAGCCGGAGCAAGACAAGAGGAGGATATAACAGGGTAGCCTACCATTCCGCTAGACTGGAAGGGAATGCTGACAGACGAGATAGGAGTGTGTCATATTTTAGACTGGTTGACTGTGCATCAGCCTTATCCCAGTGTTACAAGGAGGAAACAAGGTTTATTCCAGCGTGTCATAAATATGCGGGGTGGGCGGAGCGGCAGAGAGGGGAGGGAAGGGAAGGAGGGGAGGGGGTATAACAAGACGTGTTGGGGGAGTCGCTGGCAGGCCGCCAAGACGGAGGGGGGAAGGGAAGGGAGGGACTCGAGGGAGGGGGAATGACGCTACACCACACACCATGAGGATGTGCCAGGCCGCCACTCCTGTCCTCCCTTAACTGCAGGCAGATCAATCAAGGGTCAAGGCTGCCACATCGATCTCGGGTGGCCGCAAGGTGAGGCGGCAGAGGCCTCGTGGCCCCCACACCCCCACCATCACCCCGCCGCCGCCACCTCCACCACAGAGGAGGTACTTCCCGCGCCACCTCCCGTCACCAGGCTCGCCCCTCCAGCCTCCCGCCTCACAGCCCCATCACCACTCCCCTTCACCCCATCACCCCCCCTTCCCTTTACGAGCTCTCCTCTGTTCTCGGCGGGTCTTTACGGCCTGGCCTCAACACGGCGTTAAGCTCCCCACACAAAGCGGCCGCTTGGATGCCGTGGCGTGGGAAGCATGGTGGGCCAGGGGTGGGAGGGTCAGGGTGCCTCGGGGCACGGCGACATGGCTACCTGGGGCCCTTGGCGCGACGCCCTGCCTGCCTCTCTCTCCCTCTCTCGGCCTCCTCACGCCTTGCTGAATACCTCCACAATCGCATCGGACACTGTTCATCACCATTCATCTAGCTTAACGCTCAATTCCACATCGCCTTTCCTTATCATCCTCATCAGCGTTAAACATCCATTACCTGACGGCGCAGTAAGCCCCTACCTCTCACTGCCATCGCGGCAGCCAACATTTTTTCGAGACCACGAAACTCCTGAATTAGAACCTCGGGCAATTATAATTGTTGCTTCAGGTGTTCTGTAGCCTGCCTGGCTGGCAGCTGCCCACGTTACCGCTCAAACCTGTGCCTCACCCTCCCTGTCCGGCTTATCTTAATGCATAGCGTCAGCGGCGATAAACAAGAACGCCATTATAGTACAAAATTATCCCCTAGCGGCGTGCAATGACCTGCCATTACGACTCATCTAAATGATCCCTACAACGAACATTATTTTAAATACGAAACAACACGTTAGTGGGGGAGAGGGTGACTTGAACTGAAGCTGAACGCCACAAAAATAGTCAGCTTACAAACTCCTCCTGATTCTAAATTACAAGCTAGGGATAGGGGGCGAGAAGATAATTATAGACGTCTACCAACACGACCACTCTCATACTATACACTCTAACAGAACCCTGCGCCTCGCTAGGGTGTGGGTGCAAGCTTGGGCTGTGTACTCTGCTATCCCAGCCTGCCATAGTAATCTCCCAGGCTACTGCGGTGTACTGGCACTCAAATGTTGGGATCACCTTTCCTGTTTTGTGTTATGTGCACCAAAAATCTTTATATCTGACACACTCATCCAGAAGATAGCAATGAACTGAAGTCGATGTCAATGTAATGTAGATACAATGTAATGAAGATAGCAATGTACATACTTATCCTGGGTTCCTAGAGAGCTTTTTGTAAATTACTACCTATAAAAAATTCTACTTTGCAAAAACCATCCGGCCTGACTCCCTTCACTGTCATTACTATATTAATTGGGGAAGCGGCTTGAGTCTGACTACACATTTCTCTTACTATTTATATAAGAAATAATGACTTTCAACTGGCTCCTACATGATTTTATAACAATGTATGAGGGCTGGCGTCATTTTAGTGTATGTCTGTATGTATGTATGTATCATTTGTATGCATTCTGGTGAAACTAAAATTATTATTATTATTATTATTATTATCATTATTTTCCTGGTTATCTTTCTCTTCTGACAATTAGTTCTTATTCCTAAGTCAGCAATTCTATTCACTGGTAGTTACGAAATTACTGTTCTGAGATCTAGATAACCTAAAATATATAGCCTCACTAATACTGCAATTTTTTTTTCTTTACATCGCAAAGGACTGGCCAAGGGCAAAAAAAAAACTTAATTGCCAATCCCTATAAAGAAGACAGTGAGAGAATAAAGAAATGGGGATGGGCCAATTTAGTTCGGGAGGTGTCTTTCTTTCTCTCTCTCTCTCTCTCTCTCTCTCTCTCTCTCTCTCTCTCCTCTCTCTCTCTCTCTCTCTCTCTCTTTTTCTTTGGTGCCAAGTCTAAGAACACACAAACTAGCTTGATTCAGTGTCTAAATTCCTATGTAATTAAATGCCAGTGTCTAAATTCCTATGTAATTATGTGTCAGTGTCTAAATTCCTATGTAATTTTCCTATGTAATTATGTGTGTGTCTAAATTCCTATGTAATTAAATGCCAGTGTCTAAATTCCTATGTAATTATGTGTCAGTGTCTAAATTCCTATGTAATTACAGTAAAACCTCTCATATTCGGACTAATTGGGCCAAGGAGTGTTTCGAGTAATGCAAGGATCTGAATAGTGCGGGGATAAATTAATGGATGGGGATGAAAGGTGGATGTAGGTAGTGTTAAGTAACAGGAACTACCTTGTGTAGGTCTCACGGCCTCTTGTAGCTTCCTTATTTTCTTATGTTCTTATGATAAAAAAAATACAATAATAATAATATAAAAAAAAGGAGGTCCGAATAATGTCGAAGTCCGAATAATGAGGGTCCGAATACGAGCGGTTTTACTCCGTGCTGTTTCTAGCCTTTTGGAGGCCCTATGCGAAATGCTGTTTGGGGCCCTTTCTAAAACTATGGTGGGGGGATTCCATGTCCTCTAAGGTGGTCCGGGGGCACGCCTTAAATATTTAAATGCATCAATCTGGTTCACGTTAAGAGGAAAAGAGAGCAAATATTGGCAGCTTGGGGGCCCCTTGGTGGCTTCGGGGGCCCCTTGGTGGCTTCAGGGGCCCTGTGCAACCGCTTAGTTCGCATATAGTAAGAAACGGCCCTGGTTTTACTACATTTCCTACTCACCGGTTCTCCGTGTTCTCGGCCTGCATGACGGCGTGGCACTCGCTGCACGCCCAGTCCTCCTCCGGCTCCTTATCCATGCCGGCGCACTTGAGGTGGAACACGCGGGGACACATCTCGCAACATATGAACACACCTTCGCGATGACACTCCCAGCAGTAGTTGTCATTCTGGTAGTCCTGGAGGGAAAGAAGTCATTAGGAAGCTTTAAAAGGAGGCTATTTTTAGTATTATTATTAGTATTATTAGTATTATTAGGTAGTATTATTAGGAAGCTTTATAAGGAGGCTAGATAATTTCATGGATGGGGATGCAAGGTGGATGTAGGTAGTATTAAGTAACAGGAACTACCACGTGTAGGTAAAGCGGCCTCTTGTAGCTTCCTTATTTTCTTATGTTAAGATGCAGTATGAGAAGCAAGACACAAGGTACCACTAGTTCTATTTTACTTACTTTAGTACTTAAATTAATTTCCTTGCGTATGTATATTATGTTGCTTTTTGCCTGCATGCCTTAGGGTGAACCAAAATTATTGTTATCATTATTATTATTATTATTACGAAATTCAAGTGGCTGTCCGGCAAATCAAATCAATCATCAATACGTATGTAACTCTATTTCCAATATTTAGAAGGCTGAACATTGAACAATCTAAATTTGCAGAACAGTTACCATGAGTCACAGGAAAGGAAGATCATTCAAAGAACTGGACCACACTGTCAACCCTACTCAACCATGGACCAAACTGTCAACCATACTCAACCATGGACCAAACTGTCAACCATACTCAACCATCGACCACACTTTCAACCATGGACCACACTGTCAACCATGGACCACACTGTCAACCCTACTCAACCATGGACCACACTGTCAACCATCCTCAACCATGGACCACACTGTCAACCCTACTCAACCATGGACCACACTGTCAACCATCCTCAACCATGGACCACACTGTCAACCCTACTCAACCATGGACCACACTGTCAACCATCCTCAACCATGGACCACACTGTCAACCCTACTCAACCATGGACCACACTGTCAACCATCCTCAACCATGGACCACACTGTCAACCATACTCAACCATGGACCACACTGTCAACCATACTCAACCATGGACCACACTGTCAACCATACTCAACCATGGACCACACTGTCAACCCTACTCAACCATGGACCCTTCAGTGGCATCCCAGAATTGAATTAAGCTTGCATTGTAAAGATATATACTTCTTTCTTTATTTACGATTCCTCCCTTGAGTATTAGTGTTGGTTAATCCAGCTGTAATATTTGCCTCCCTCAACACTCTGATACCATTGCTTTCAACTGTGATTCAAGAAGGAGTGAGTGAGTAAGTGAGTGAGTGAGTGAGTGAGTGAGAGGGAGGGAGGGAGTGATATTATAACTGGCAATTCATCGGCAAAATATTTAAAAAAGGTTGGGGAAGAAATTCACAATGAAGGAAAAAGAATGTCATAGCACTTGTTGATAGTTGAGATGGGTTAAAGAGTAGGAAACAAAGTACAGTACTATATATAAAGTAGGAAAGTTGGTGAAGCTGGTGACCATGAACCCCTAGGCCTCTATAAACCACTACCGTAGATAACACTATAGTCGCCAGTCACTTGCCACTGCACTAATGTCGCCAGGCACAATATATTACGAATTTTAGCATCACTACAGACTTTTATGTGCCACTGAAGACATGTAGTGTGATGTACATAATATAAACTACTGTACATGTCTCTTCAGTGGCACATAAACGTCAGTAGTGATGCTATAATTCGTAATATATTGTACCTGGCGACATTAGTGCAGTGGCAAGCGACTGGCGACTATAGTGTTATCTACGGTAGTCCTTCATAGCTAACTCCACCTCACTAGACTTGACTCGGGCGTTTATTTCATGACATAACATTTTCCAGATTTAGCTTCCAGTTTACATGCTTTTAAATCTTGTGACCAGGATGTGAGTTTGCATACTCTGAGAAGCATCACTGAAGGGATGACAATAACTGTTATTACAAAAAGTGGGTTTAATATTATTTTTTAAGCCAGTGTTGCGAGATGCTATTCCCCTCCCTTGCTATGCACTGTACCTTACTCTATTCAGAACTACATATCGAGATGCTATTCAACTCCCTTGCTATGCACTGTACCTTACTCTATTCAGAATGACATATCACGTATACCCAAAATACAGACAAAATACAGACTGCTACATTTTAAGCATCCTGACCCAAGAATAAGTTTTCAAGCCAGTGATTAGTTCAAGAATAATGGACTTTAAACATTCTATGCATTTTTTGGGGGCCTAATATACCTTACTTTCTCCTTCCTATATACAAAAAATATAAAAAACTGGCAAGGAAATAAGTAATGATAACAGTAACAGTAAAGTAATGGACAAGATAACACTTCCATATTTCATCTTCATCCCTTAGCATGCATAAACTTGAGCTACAAATAAGGAAAATGATAACAATAATAAGGTAACACTTCCTTATTTCATCTTTACCCTTTGGCATGCATTAAATTAACTTGAGCTATAATAAAGTACGTATATGTTAAAATTACTGAATCCACCGCCATCTCCTCCACTCCCCTGTCCTTGGCGTGCATTAATTAGAGCTACAAATAAAGTAACTTATAAAAAACAGTGAATCAGCCGCCATCTCCTCCTCTCACCTGTCCATTGTTATCGGTCTTGCCCAATTTTCTCTTCTTGGTGGAGGGCGTGTAGGTGCTGCTGTCCCTCCGCCTCTTGCCCGGCGTCTCCGGCCTCGCCATCACCCCGTCACAGCCCGCCGTGGCCGCCTGCACCTTGGCCATAAAGGACTTCTGCTTGGCCACAAACTCTGGATTGTCTCTGCTTCGCGTGGACCTCGTGTTGGTGGGGGTGTTGGAGGTGGACCTCGAGGCACGCAGGCTGGAGCGGTCCGAGAGGGAGGGCGTCTCGGAGCCCGCCTCTGAGGGGGCTTCGCGCTCGCTGCCCGTGTGGGACTCCAGGTCGCTGAGGTTCTCATCCTCCTCGGACACTGTGTCTTGGTTGGAGGCGGTGGAGTCGTCCTCAAGGGTGGCCTTCAGCTCTGACATCTTCCTGCATTTAGGCTGACTTCCGCCAGCTCTCTCTGGAACATAAATGAACGTCATAAATGGAGAGTCCAGTACTGGTTCTAACAATGTTTTAGAAAAATCAGAAAAATCATTTAAATTATACAAATACCGTGCCTAACTACCCTGCACATATGACTGCTCACCACCATAATTACTGGCCAATTATTCATCAAGCAGGTCATCATCGACCATATGTATACCTTTTTAAACTGCATCTGTTCTATCTACATCTATCTAAAACTTTTCTAAATCTAAACTTGTAAAATATACACACAAACAAGATAAGATGATGGTTCACAGCACTGTTAGCCAAGCCCCTGATGACAATGCTATCATAACACCTGCATGATCAACAGTAACACTAATAACATGGACACAAGCCAAGTGGGATGAGTAAGGCAAGCAGGTCACAAGGGAGATCCACCTTAATTACTCAAAGAACAAAATAACAAAGCAACAAAACTAACTACTAAACAGGATGGTTTTCACAAAGGCAAACACCATTTCTATGAAGCAAAAAGAAAAATGAAAACTTCCAGAGAAACAGAACCTAAGCTGATCTACTATTGTGGTTAAGCTTGTGGTTATAGTTCACTGCCTGCCTCTTGCTACACCTTCAGTACCATTCACGCTAGGATGACTTATAATATGTGGTGTAGGAGGAATATATCTGCTTGTTTTCCTGCTTAGTCCTTCCTGAACGCCTGCTGTAAACATCCTGCTCATCATTCCACCTCGAGCTAGTCTACAAAAAAACTCTAGTATATCCTTCTCCTCCTCCTCTGCTCACCACAACCCTACATGCTACCCTTCACAACCCCTTCCTTCCCTAGCCAACCCCTTAACCTCCTGCTAACCCCTGCCATGCTACCCTGTGTGTCATCAATAAACCCTGTCACAACCTCTGCTTAGCTTAACACAGCCCTAAATGCTACCCTTTATAACCCCTTAAACCCCTTACTTCCCTAGCCAACCCCTTAACCTCCTGCTAACCCCTAACCCCTGCCATGCCTAATCTCACCTCACACCAAGCTTCCCTGTCATCAATAACCCTGTCACAACCTCTGCTTAGTTTAACACAACCCTAAATACTACCCTTCACACCCTATACAACCCCTTCCTTCCCTAGCCAACCCCTTCACCTCCTGCTAACCCCTAACCCCTGCCATGCCTCGCCTCACACCAAGCTACCCTGTGTCATCAATAACCCTGTCACAACCTCTGCTCCCTTCCTCCACAACCCCCGCCCAACCCAGGCATCCCTCCCCTCACCACCCACCACACCACACCACACCTGCTACCACACACCACCACACACACCACACGGCAGGTACAAACATAGTGTTAGGAAAGCATGGAGGGCAGACTGCTATAATGTGCTAAGACTCGATTGGCTACAGTGGCTGGCAGACATAGGCTCGGGGCACTAAAATCACTTATTCCTCAGTCTAGTACACGTATCACAATGTCTTATGTCTATCCCATAAGTCACTATGTTATCCGGGTGTCCATGTGGCTGACGCACCTGGGGGAAGCTGCAAGTTATCTGTGGAGGGACGCGCAACCAGCCGCCATCATCACACTTGTGGACTGTGTTGAGAGAGAGAGAGAGAGGGGGAGAGAGAGAGGCCCTATCCCTCCCTCCCCCTACCTCTCTCTCCCTCTCCCCGCGCTATAGCCACTAAGGGTGAATGTCCATAGGGTTTCTGATACATTCTAGGCTTTATCGTCAACCCCGCTGGCCGCTTCGATCTCCTGTGTCTGCGAGAGAGAGGGAGAAAGAGAGAGAGAGAGGCAGAGAGAGCACACACATCCCCTTACTACAGCTCATAACTGCACCCTGTAATAGCCATCATACTCCCACGATAGCTTTTATTACACTTCCAACATGACATGACAGCGTTAAGGGACTAGTGTAGTTTATAATTTGTCTTTTATAGTGAAGCAGGATGTGTGAAGGCTATGTTCTCACCCTCACCCCTTGACTAGCCTTTGATCTCCCCTGCCCAAACAAGTTCAATCTCATGGAAAAGCCTCCTCAGTGAATGGATATTAGCCATTTCTCCATATTTTCAGCCATTATGCTACCCTTCACCCCGCCGCATACGTCAAGACAAGCCAAGGCCCACACCGAAAATAAAATGGAGGGAGGTTGAATGCCTTGGCCAGCCTTGTAAGGGGTTGGAGGGGGGTTCTTGGAGGGGGTTGCCGGGTTGAAGGCGGGAGGATGGGAATGAAAGTAGGAAATATTATAATAGTTACACGTACAGCCCTCAATGGAGACCTGTTTTATGTTCCTGTGTTTCATTATCTGTATCTTTTGTTAATGGCATTGTCTGAGAGCTGGGCGTACGTAAAGGCAGTGAGGAGACAAAAAAACATGACCTTGAAGTGATAAATGAGCTAGCTAGAGTTCAAATTGCCATCGGGGCGTCACACATTGCCATCGGGACGTCACACATTGCCATCGGGACGTCACACATTGCCATCGGGACGTCACACATTGCCATCGGGACGTCACACATTGCCATCGGGACGTCACACATTGTCATCGGGACGTCACACATTAATTGCCATCGGGACGTCACACATTGCCATCGGGACGTCACACATTGCCATCGGGACGTCACACATTGCCATTGCTGACGATTTGCAATAGCCAATGATTACAATGGTGGATAAACCAGTGTGATCCAACTCTAATTGTGATGGAAATGTCTCGTTGAGAAGGAAATGCCTTGTCGTTGAAGTAATGTTTTCAGCTAAAGGAGAAAGAGATCGAGCTACCTAGAGAGAGAGCAACTTTATATTACGCAGTGTCTATTATAACCAAGCCGTGTACAAAAGCATGGCTAATATTAAGGTCAATGCTCGCTAACCCACTCCTAAGTATTGGTTGTAACATGCGTAGTGGCAATAATTATATATATATCCACCATTATTGCCATAGCGAGACATAAGAGCATGCAACACACTTCGCCCACAGAAATTCCTGGTCTCAAGGTCGCGGGAATATTAACCTCTTGCACATAGCTACGTCATGGCTCGCCTCGTGTGACTGTGGTGACTGTTTGTGTGGTGACTGTACTGTGACTGTGTGTGTGTGACTGTGTACTGTGACTGTGTGGTGACTGTGTGGTACCAGAACGGCCTTGTAATCCACCCACATGGGAAGAAATAGGGAGAAACTGGTTCACAAATAGGGTGGTAAATGATTGGAATGGACTCAAGTCATCAGGTAGATAGTGCAGTCAATCTAGGCCGTTTTAAAAGGAGGCTAGACAGTGTTATGGATGGGGATGAAAGGTGGATGTAGGTAGTTAACCATCAGGTAGTTAGTGCGTAGTCAATATCTAGGGAGTTTTACGGGAAGAAATAGGGAGAAACTGGTTTACAAATAGGGTGGTAAATTATTGGAATGGACTCAAGTCATCAGGTAGTATAGTGTAGTCAATATAGGGTTTTAAAAGGTGGCTAGACAGTGTTATGGATGGGGATGAAAGGTGGATGTAGGTAGTTAGTCATCAGGTAGTTATAGTGCGTAGTCAATATCTAGGTTGTTTTAAAAGGAGGCTAGACAATTTCATGGATAGGGAGGATTAATTGATTGATTTAATGCCAAAAAGGGGGAAATGTGCCTGATATCAGAGGGCATATGGCACTATGGGTCTATGGCAAGCATAAAAAGGGGGATGGGTTAGAAAGGGAGAGAGAGAAACGGTGAGGGAAGGGAAAGGAACGGCTTGTTACAGCAGGATGGTTAGATCAAATGAAGGATGTGTATTTGTTGGAGGAAGTTTAAAAGGGAGAAGTAGAGGAACGCTATACCATCCTTGACGCATTCATTCATCCATTGTAGGGTTAAGGATGTAGGAAAAGTTCTTAAGGTTAGTGAGCAGGGTAGAACGAGAAGTAACGGATTCAAGCTGGAAAAGCGTAATTTAAAAAGGAAATTGGGAGAAACTGGTTCACAAATAGGGTGGTGAATGATTGGAATGGACTAAGTCGTCAGGTGGTCAATGCGGAGTCTATCGGGGTCTTTAAAAGGAGTCTGGATAAATTCATGGATGGGGAAAGAGAGGTGGATATAGGTAGAGTTAGGTAACAGGAACTACCTCGTGTAGGTCTCACGGCCTATTGTAGCTTCCTTACTTTCTTATGTTCATTGCCATGTCACTCCGAAGCAGGCAGCATAATGATTGATGTAATGCCTAAAAAGGGAAATATGCCAGACATCAGAGGTCATATGGCACTATGGCAAAACAAAAAAAGGGGAGGGGCTAGAGAGAAATAGTGCAACGATGAGGGAGTATATAGCAAGAGTTCGCCTCCCACTGTGAAATAGTCAACGGGTGAACTTTATGGGAGGAAATAAACGCGTTCCCCTGTTGGCATACTAATGAGGTCGACCCACCACTGTGAAGGCGTCAACACATGGGACAAACAAGCACGAGGGCCTGTGGGTTCATTAAATAAGAGTACGTGTGCACTGATTGCATTGGAATAGGCAAGGCCAACGCCAAGGGAATTAACCCCTGAGTCCCACAACGTCATTTTCATTGTAATTTAAATACCATCAGACGATTTTAACCCCTTCACGCCCAGATCTTTCCTTTGCTATATGAAATCCTGTTGTTAGCCATAAAATAACGAAAAGTAACTAAATAAACCAAATGAGTTAGTGGACAAGGATACTAAACAGGTCATAGCTATAAAACATTGCTTATAGTCACTAGAAATCGTCAAGTGGTAGCCAAATGACGTTCTGGGCGTCAATTAAGGGGTTAATGAATGTAAGCAATATTTTAATAGATATGACCTGTTTAGTATCCTTGTCCACTACCGTAGTTAATTTGGTATATTAAGTTAGTTTTCGTAATTTTATGGCTAATAGACGATTTTATATATCTACAAGAACTACCACGTGTAGGTCTCACGGCCTCTTGTAGCTTCTTTATTTTCTCATGTAAGATTCTTTATTGATTTCCTTGGCCTTGGGAATAGGTCAACCCATCTCCGGGGATATCTACTACAATGAACAGTAATCACAGGTCAAAAAAGCTACATGTGGTTCACGCCAGTCCTGCACTCCCACTTTTTCCAAACTAACATTCCCACTTTTTCCAAACTAACATTCCCACTTTTTCCAAACTAACATTCCCACTTTTTCCAAACTAACATTCCCACTTTTTCCAAACTAACATTCCCACTTTTTCCAAACTAACATTCCCACTTTTTCCAAACTAACATTCACACTTTTTCCAAACTAACATTCCCACTTTTTCCAAACTAACATTCCCATTTTTTCCAAACTAACATTCCCACTTTTTCCAAACTAACATTCCCACTTTTTCCAAACTAACATTCCCACTTTTTCCAAACTAACATTCCCACTTTTTCCAAACTAACATTCCCATTTTTTCCAAACTAACATTCCCATTTTTTCCAAACTAACATTCCCATTTTTTCCAAACTAATATTCCCATTTTTTCCAAACTAGCACTCCCATTTTTTCCAAACTAACATTCCCACTTTTTCCAAACTAACATTCCCACTTTTTCCAAACTAACATTCCCACTTTTTCCAAACTAACATTCCCACTTTTTCCAAACAAACATTCCCACTTTTTCCAAACTAACATTCCCACTTTTTCCAAACTAACATTCCCACTTTTTCCAAACAAACATTCCCACTTTTTCCAAACAAACATTCCCACTTTTTCCAAACAATCATTCCCACTTTTTCCAAACTAACATTCCCACTTTTTCCAAACAATATTTCCAATTTTTCCAAACTAACATTCCCACTTTTTCCAAACTAACATTCCCACTTTTTCCAAACAAACATTCCCACTTTTTCCAAACTAACATTCCCATTTTTTCCAAACTAACATTCCCATTTTTCCAAACTAACATTCCCATTTTTTCCAAACTAACATTCCCACTTTTTCCAAACTAACATTCCCACTTTTTCCAAACTAACATTCCCACTTTTTCCAAACTAACATTCCCATTTTTTCCAAACTAACATTCCCATTTTTCCAAACTAACATTCCCATTTTTTCCAAACTAACATTCCCATTTTTACCAAACATTCCCATTTTTTCCAAACTAACATTCCCACTTTTTCCAAACTAACATTCCCACTTTTTCCAAACAAACATTCCCATTTTTTCCAAACTAACATTCCCATTTTTTCCAAACTAACATTCCCACTTTTTCCAAACTAACATTCCCACTTTTTCCGAACTAACATTACCATTTTTTCCAAACTAACATTCCCACTTTTTCCAAACTAACATTCCCACTTTTTCCAAACTAACATTCCCACTTTTTCCAAACAAACATTCCCACTTTTTCCAAACTAACATTCCCACTTTTTCCAAACTAACATTCCCACTTTTTCCAAACAAACATTCCCACTTTTTCCAAACACATTCCCACTTTTTCCAAACTAACATTCCCACTTTTTCCAAACAAACATTCCCACTTTTTCCAAACTAACATTCCCACTTTTTCCAAACTAACATTCCCACTTTTTCCTATCATACAAACGTCTTTTTGCCCTTTTCCCATAGACGTGGGTTGGCACTTACCACAAAACGGCTTATTCATTAACACTGCCAATAATTCACACCTACAGTAGTCCTAATAAAGGTTCAATGGTAAGTTTTTTAATACGCAGAAGGATGCGAAGTCCAAATATAATAAACATTTTTAATCACCAGTTTTCACTACTAGGTAACATTCCCTTGTCCTTACACAAATACTAGAGCCGTTTTTTGTGTCCAAGCACCGTCTTGGATTACGAAGACCACTCCAATAACACTTGCTGAAATGTGTGTTATACTGCTTTGTGATATTGTTTGCAATGTTTTGGACTGATTATTATTTCGGCCCCTACCAAGCTTGTTGTTTTTGTCGCAGAAACCAATCCGTTTTCAATTGCGAGAAAAAACGGTCTTCGTACCAAGACGATGCTTGGACGACAAAAACACGGCTTAGTCTGTCTCAAGCCAGTCTTTTCCTGCACCACCATTGTGAATGACTGCCTTAAACACCCACAAGATCTTCCTAGATGTAGGGAGGCGGCCTTGGCACTTACATACACTCTACGTATATATGAAATAAAATCCCTTCTGTAGAACGGGACAACATAGCTCTGGACCTTCCATTGAGTCTAATAATGTTCTATCGTAAGTTTCATACTCAACCACAGACAAATGATTAAGACAAATTAACCCCTTGAGTCCCAGAACGTATCTTTCATTGTAATTTGACTACCATTAGACGATTTTAATGAATATAAGTAATACAGTATTTTATAGCTGTGACTTGCTTAGTATCCTTGTCCACTAGCTAATTTAGTATATTCAGTTAGTTTTCATAATTTTATGGCTAACAGACGATTATACATATACAGTAAAACCTCTCATATTGGGACTAATTGGGCCAAGGAGTGGTCCGAGTAATGCAAGGATCCGAATAATGGGGGGATTATATATGGGGGATGTAAAAAAAAAAAAAAAAAAAAAAAAATCTAGGTGGTGTTTATAGTATAGCTAGGAAATTTCGACCCCTATTAAAAAAAAAAAGAAAAAAAAAAGTCGGAATAATGTCAAAGTCCGAATAATGAGGGTCCGAATACGAGAGGTTTTACTGTATAGCAAAGGAAAGACCTGGGTGTGAAGGGGTTAAGATGTTTAGTGGTTTCTGATAGGATAAAAAGATTGATCCAAATACAGTATACTTTTCCCCTGCATCTTATTCAACCAATATTTACAAATTTATGCACGTTTCCAGGCTAACTCGTGTACTAAAGGTCATTATTCTTGCTCTGACATCTCCATTAGTGGTGGATTTTGCTTCTGTATTATTTATAAGTGTTCATTAGACCGTCCTGTGATCTGTCAGCCTCACAACCTAGTGTTCAGTTACACAGGACAGTACCAGTGTTGTGGGTCTCGGAGGGCTGGTCTTGGTCTCGGAAGGTCTGGTCTTGGTCTTGGTCTCGGAAGGTCTGGTCCTGGTCTTGGTCTTGGTCTCGGTCTCGAAGGGTCTTGTCTTGGTCTCGGAGGGTCTGGTCTTGGTCTTGGTCTCGGAGGGTCTGGTCTTGACTACAACACAGTACAGTACAGCCTCAAACCTCACATTTATTTCACCTGTCCCTGTTCTGCCGTCATCTTTTTCAAGGCTTCTTCATCCTGTGAGGACATCTTCTGCAGCTTCTTCCCCACACGCTCATGGATCTCCCAGTACTTGGCAACACACCTGAGAGTACAGGGGAGGATTCATTAGAAATTAACCTAATGGCTCACCTCGTGTGACTGTGTGGTACTAACGGCCTTGTAATCCACCCACATGGGAAGAAATAGGGAGAAACTGGTTCACAAATAGGGTGGTAAATGATTGGAATGGACTCAAGTCATCAGGTAGATAGTGCGTAGTCAATATAGGGAGTTTTAAAAGGAGGCTAGACAGTGTTATGGATGGGGATGAAAGGTGGATGTAGGTAGTTAGTCATCAGGTAGTTAGTGCGTAGTCAATATAGGGAGTTTTAAAAGGAGGCTAGACAGTGTTATGGATGGGGATGAAAGGTGGATGTAGGTAGTTAGTCATCAGGTAGTTAGTGCGTAGTCAATATAGGGAGTTTTAAAAGGAAGCTAGACAGTGTTATGGATGGGGATGAAAGGTGGATGTAGGTAGTTAGTCATCAGGTAGTTAGTGCGTAGTCAATATAGGGAGCTTTACGGGAAGAAATAGGGAGAAACTGGTTCACAAATAGCTATAGGGTGGTAAATAATTGGAATGGAGTTAGAGGTATTACCCATGCAAGGGATTATTACTAATTTTTTTTTATATAACATTTATGCCTATAGCACTTGTAAGCAGGGACCTCCAGGGGTGGGATGGCAGGCCCTGGAGGTTCACTTGAGGGCTGTGATGGTTGGCCCTCGCCCGTGGTGGCACAGGCAGGATTGTTATAGTGACGCCTGTGATTAGAGGCTCATGCCGCCCCCCTGTGTCCTCCCAGGCACTCGCAATTGAAGGTAGAGTTAATGGGCAGGGCATGTGGGTGATCTTAGGACACTCGACGGTGCAGAAAGATTTTAAGTGGATTTATGGGTTTCACTCGGGATCGAACTCAGGTCTTCGAGAACGCCACTAGGAGATGCTAACCACCCTGCCACCGCCTCACCAATTACACGAAACAAGATTCCAAGAAATCAATAAATATAACCATGAACAGATTCTTCCAGTCTTAATCCCTTGAGGCCCAGAACGTTTTTTCCATAGTCATTTGGGAACCATTAGACGATTTGTAGTGAATGTAAGCAATATTTTATAGCTATGACCTGTTTAGCATCATTGACCACTAACTAATTTGGAATATTCAGTTAATTTTTGTAAGTTTATGGCTCGACAACAAACAATTTCTTATAGCAAAGGAAAGATCTGGGCGTGAAGGGGTTAATCTCAGGCTAATAAATGGAGTTGACTTGAGGATATTATCTGCATACAGGAAAACATGCACATATCTATCTATCTCCGACTCATCTGTTCCTACAAACTTGAGTTCCAAGGAAAATGTGTCATTGCAGACTACATAGACTATAGAAGCACTTTTAAACATACATTCAAGAAACATTTATTATCATTATACTAGCTCTGTGTACTACAGGTTGAAGTTCCCAAACTCGGCAACCCAAGACTCGGCAACACCCAAAACTCGGCTATGGTTCCGGATTTTCCAAAACACGGCAGAACACCCAAAACCCGGCGCGTAGTTGCCGGGTCGGCCGCTGGGTGCCACCACACTAGGCCGCTTGGTTTCTCCCACCGATTTGTTTGTTGTTATTGTTCAGTGGTGTTGTGACTGTAGAGTTGTGTACACTGTTATTTTGTGTACTTCTGATTTTCATGCCTTTTTTCCCCTTAATATATCTACGTTCTAAAAGTCGGAAAATTCCATTACTCGGCTCGGCGCTGGTCCCGAGGTTGCCGAGTTTGGGAACTTCAACCTGTACTATTATCATTGTTATTATTATTCGTGAACTTATTTTTTGTGTAATTCTTCACAGCTACTGTATACTATTATTTATTACTATTGTATATTATCCTGTAAATTAGTCTAAGTAACTTGCTAACTATCATCGCCTGTTTATGTCAGTCTATTTGTTTAGTATTTATATACCTGGTGTTTATTTATTATTTTTTCTGTGTGTTTTCGCTCTCTCTCCACACCTTGGCCCAAAAAGCGTTGGCTTGTAAAGGGCTGTTTGCAACCCCATATCCTGTTACAATCATTATAAAATATTGTAAAATGGCAAACATAATAAAGTGTTAAAGTGTTACCGTAGATAACAGTAAAGTCGCCACCTGTCGCCAGGCGCCAAATATTACGAATTATAGCATCACTACTGATTTGTATGTGCCACTGAAGATGATACACAGTAGTTTATATCATGACTGTATAATCTACCCTGTTTCAGCGTTGTTTTATGCTTTGTAGCTGCAAGTATAGACGGTTTCAAATTTCGCTACGCATTTTTTTTTCGGGCGACGACGACAGCGGTACGACACCCAGTAAATAAACACTAGATGGCGACTCTACTGTTGGTAGCCACTTTGTAGATATTTTTGTACTTTGTTCATTTATAGCCATACTATGACACAGATGAAGACACAAAATGACACAGACTTTCCAGATAGGCCCTTCTAACTGTCCTGAAATCATGGATGTAGAAATGTAAGTATTAACGCCACCACACGGCTGTAAACAGAAAAAAAAGTTGTCCTGGCGACTTAACTGTTATCTACGGTAAAGTGTTAAGTCCTCAACATCACAACTTTGATCTCCAGAGTAAGCAGGAAGAAGAGTTAGACTTGAGAAAACATAATGTGTTAATAATAATAATAATAATAATAATAATTTTAATATCACCCAGGCACAGGCAAAAAAGCAACAACAACAATTAAGTTAAGTTAAGTTAATGAAGGAAAGTACTCAAGAAACAGGTCACAATGCCATTCATTAATCAACAAAGTACGTACTCTTAGCCTTAGATATTCACACACACACACACACACACACACACACACATGGAAAGTATTCGATGGGAAATGAATGGATAATCAAAACAAAGGTCGAAAAAGATCTGGGAGTATGGATTACGGATAATTTGTCACCAGAGAAGCATATAAACAAGTTCACAGGAGATACATATCAGTTGCTGAGGAATATAAGAATGGCATTCAAATATCTGGATGAAGAGATGATCAAGAAATTGATAACATCTCTGATTCGACCAAGGTTGGAATATGCGGCAGTGATTGGGTCACCACATAAAAAGAAGGATATAAGGAAGATTGAGAGAATACAAAGAGCAGCCACAAAAATGGCTCCAAGCCTGAGAGATTTACCATATGAGGAAAGACTTTCAAGACTAAAACTCCCAACTCTTGAGAAAAGAAGAGAAAGGGGAGATTTTATAGCAGTGTACAGAGCATCAATGGGTCTGGAAAAAATTGATAGAGAAGATCTGTTTGTGTGGGACGACAGAAGTACAAGAGGTCATGAGAAGAAATTGAAAAGACAACATGCAAGAGGGATATAAAAAAATACAGCTTCCCGTATAGAAGCCTAGAAGCCTGGAACAACCTTGATGCAAAAGTGATTAATGCAAGAAGTATTCAGGACTTCAAAGGCAAACTGGATAATAGTAGATTTGGAGACGGGACAGTACGAGCATAACTCTTTTCCTGTATGTTACAACTAGGTAAATACAACTAGGTAAATACACACACTGACACACACATACACACACGCACACACATACATGCAACTGCAGACACTTACCGATCTATACATACAGCCTCTCCCTTCCCAATCTCGGCGTCTTTGTACTTGCTAGGGATGCACTTAATATGACATGCGTTTGTCATTCTGGTGTACATGTCAGACAGCATCTCAATCTCCAGGTCCTGCACCAGCTTCATCTGCTCATCGTTGAGGGCGGGAAGACCAGCCATCTTGTCCTGGTGCTTCTGCTGGGGTAACAATGGTATCAGCACAAGTAGTAAGAACAAGAAGTAACGGATTCAAACTGGAAAAGCGTAATTTAAAAAGGAAAGAGGGAAAAACTGGTTTACAAATAGGGTGGTGAATGATTGGAATGGACTCGGTCGTCAGGTGGTTAGTGCGGAGTCAATAGGGAGCTTTAAAAGGAGACTAGATAAGTTCATGGCTGGGGATGAAAGGTGGATGTAGGTAGTGTTAAGTAACAGGAACTACCTCGTGTAGGTCTCGCGGCCTCTTGTAGCTTCCTTATGTTCTTATGTTAAACCTCTCATCCCCAAGCACATTCGCCTATTACTCATTTCCTGAACACAACTTCAGATCATAATAGAAAATATGGTTAGATAGGGCAGAGTTACTAGTCTATTTTTTTTATTATGGTCAAAATGCAGTAAGGAAGCCACGCCCCCTGCCTCTCCTTCTATTCTACGGGGCAGCTGATTGGTGCATTCCTGGTATCATCACTACCAATCACAATATCTTCACTACTTAACAGCGGCGTGACCACTGGACAGAGCAATCTTCACTACAAAGGGATTTTTTATTTTGTCACCCTTTGTAGTGAAGATTGCTGTCCAGTGGTCACGCCGCTGTTAAGTAGTGAAGATATTGTGATTGGTAGTGATGATACGAGGAGTGCACCAATCAGCTGCCCCGTAGAATAGAAGGGCAGGCAGGGGGTGTGGCTTCCTTACTGCATTTTAACCATAATAAAAAAATAGACTATAGTGTAGAAGGCTACTGCACCAAGGAGTATACTTGGACTGATGTTCACAAATAAAGGTCTTTCAAAGGAAACGACACTGTGCAGAACATTTGAGTTGTCTGAGTCCTTGGTGTTAATAGATAAGCTTCTCAAAAATATATGTGAGCTGCAAGAAGGCAGAGAGAAGTATACTATAGTCACTACCGTAGATAACACTATAGTCGCCAGTCACTTGCCACTGCACTAATGTCGCCAGGCACAATATATTACGAATTTTAGCATCACTACTGATTTGTATGTGCCACTGAAGACGCATGCACAGTAGTTTATATTATGTACATCACACTACATGTCTTCAGTGACACATCAAAGTCTGTAGTGATGCTAAAATTCGTAATATATTGTGCCTGGCGACATTAGTGCAGTGGCGAGTGACTGGCGACTATAGTGTTATCTATGGTAGCTAGACATAACCCTTGTAGGTCTATCAGGAGGCAGGGTTCAAATATCAAGCATTCATACAATAAACAAAGTGAAGAAGTCAACTCAACTCAATATAAGAAGTCAACTCACCTATAACCATGTCTCAAAACACACATGATCTCGCTACTATTATTTATATGTAGGACTATATGGGTTTAAAAGAAAATAATGAGATAAAGAGTGCAGAGGTTTGAGAGAGTAAATAAAAAAAAAAGTCAACTCACCTACAATAATGTCCCAAAAAGGCCCAAATCTGTCCAACTCACCTACAATACTGTCTCAAAAAGGCCAGATCTGTCCAACTCACCTACAATACTGTCTCAAAAAGGCCAGATCTGTCCACCTCACCTACAATACTGTCTCAAAAAGGCCAGATCTGTCCAACTCACCTACAATACTGTCTCAAAAAGGCCAGATCTGTCCAACTCACCTACAATAATGTCCCAAAAAGGCCCAAATCTGTCCAACTCACCTACAATACTGTCTCAAAAAGGCCAGATCTGTCCAACTCACCTACAATACTGTCTCAAAAAGGCCAGATCTGTCCAACTCACCTACAATACTGTCTCAAAAAGGCCAGATCTGTCCAACTCACCTACAATAATGTCACAAAAAGGCCAAATCTGTCCAACTCAGCTACAATAATGTCACAAAAAGGCCAAATCTGTCCAACTCACCTACAATAATGTCACAAAAAGGCCAAATCTGTCCAACTCACCTACAATAATGTCACAAAAAGGCCAAATCTGTCCAACTCAACAACAATAATGTCTCATAAAGGCCAAATCTGTCCAACTCACCTACAATAATGTCTCAAAAAGGCCAACTCACCTACAACAATGTCTCAAAAAGGCCAAATCCGTCAGTCTATCCGGTAAAGGTGCGCTTGGTCTCGTAGTCTCCGGTGTTGGCGTTCCTCATGCGCTCACGGACTTTCATGGAATCCTTGCGCTCCCGCTCGATCATGTACTTGGTGAGCACAAAGCCTCCAACGCCGAGGGCAACGATAGCTGACCTGCAAACATTGAAAGCCAGGTCAGGCAACAGTGGGGTCTGGGGTCAAAGGTCAAGCCATCACAGGTCTGAACACAGTGAGAACTCTCGCCTTGTAATAGACGCAATGGAAGAACATAAGAACATAAGAAAGTAAGGAAGCTACAAGAGGCCGTGAGACCTACACGTGGTAGTTCCTGTTACCTAACGCTACCTATATCCACCTCTCTTCCCCATCCATGAATGTATCCAGACTCCTTTTAAAGACCCCAATAGACTCCGCATTGACCACCTGACGACCTAGACCATTCCAATCATTCACCACCCTATTTGTGAACCAGTTTCTCCCTATTTCCTTTTTAAATCTACGCTTTTCCAGCTTGAATCCGTTACTTCTCGTTCTACCCTGCTTACTAACCTTAAGAACTTTTCCTACATCGCCTATATTGTATCCCTTTATCCACTTAAAAACTTCTATCAGATCGCCCCTTACTCTACGGAAGAATAAAGGGTATTATTTCTGATGAACACCGAATTCACTTTGGTGGATGAAACAACTATTTTCTGGCGAGTTTTGATGTTCCTAGAATTAATCTCTTAATCGTTTATATAATTTTTTTTCCTTTTAAAGTTAGGTAAAGGTTAGGTTAGGTAGTATAGGTTAGGTTATGTTAGGTAGTATAGGTTATTGTGTAGGTTATTTAGGTGTCTTAATTGTTCAAATACAACTAAAAGTGATTTGCGACAGGAACGGTTAGCAGATTCATTCAAAACACATAAAAACACACCAGAAACACATAAGCGCATCAGAAAATCGTTGGTTGGGTGAAACTATAAATTATCCCACTACCCTAACCTGGACATTGGTTACGTCACCTAACTAAACTGTTTAAGCAATTGCTGGTAGTTAATCTGAATGCAGAAACAGTGGTATAGTTTCGATGCGAAAGCCAAAACAGTGTAACTATTAATGTATAATCAACATGAATGTATAATAGTGGTATGTAAAATATCGTTGTATTGGTGAAACTGTATTATCATGAGCAAGAACTGGAACTGTCCCCGAAAAAAGGAACACTCGCCGACGTGAGACACTGGTTGAGGGCGGCGTGGCGAGTGTTCCAGGCAGCCTTCAGCCTCCCAACACCGGCTCTCACACCCCCTAGTGATCAGTACACCTTCCCTGCCCTGACTACAGCCTGCTTACCATCCAACAGCAATCTTGGCCACCTTGGACTTCAACATGAATGCCAGGTTTCAGTCATTGACACCGAAATGTTGACAAAAATAACAATAATTGCACGCTGAGAGATTCTTGGCGTGGGAGTCTTGATCTTAACCTTACACAGTGCCTGGAGTAAATATTGGCGTTGCATAAGTAACTAGTTTTTATCACAATATGTCTTAATTAGCCGCAAAAAGCCGCCTCGAGGACTTTTTGGTCGTCTCCTCGGAGGGCTTGGCAGAGGCGGCATCGCAATTTTTTCCAATTCCGCAATCGCAATTCCGCATTCGACCTGCCCAGCTGTCCGCATCGCAATCCGGCATTTTTTTCAGTAGACCTTTGCGCAATCGTATTCGCAATTTTTTTCAGATAGCCTTCGCAATCGCAATTCCGCAATTTTTTTCAGATAGACCTTTTCGCAATCGTAATTCCGCAATTTTTTTCAGATAGGCCTTTTCGCAATCGCAATTCCGCAATTCCGCAATTCCGCAAACTAATTTTGACACCTACATTCCTACAATTAAAACAAAACACCTACAATTAAAACAAAAAATGTCTCTAGGCTCTTAAACATCTCTAGACTCTTAAACACCTACAATTAAAACAATAAATGTCTCTAGGTAGACTCTTTATTAGTGTTTAATACTTCTGTATTCCTATTCTGTTTCTGTCTATACTTTGTTACTGCCTTCACAATTAAGTACTTTTCTCTTCTTAGTCCTTCCTTCTTCTCACTTCTCCTGTTCACATGTATGGTTGTTGCACTAATCACAGAACGGCCACGTACACGCTCTCAATCCCAAGTTCCCGCACGCCTGACTGATCATTACTGCTACTACCTTCTAACTCACTTGTGCTATACTAGCATAGTTGTGTTGCACCTTGGGGAGCGGTAGCGACTGGTCTAGCGTCTCCGACTGCTCTCAGTATCCGAAGTTCGATCCCCGAAAGAAACCAAAACCTTCGCACCGTCAGTGCCTAAGACACCACATGCTGCATACTCTACCTGGATGCGAGTGCTCGACACCGTGGGGGCATGAGCCGTAATCACAGGGTCATAAACGATCTCCTGGCCACCACGGGCGAGGACCACCAACAACAGCCTCAAGTGAACCTCATGCTACCATCCGTGTCCTGGGTCACCACTGCCACATGCCTATAGCCCAAGTATAAATAAACCCCATTCTGGCATTTTCAGGCATCGATTGCGCAATTCGGCACGAATTACCCTATCGCAAGGTTATACGATTGCTTCAACATTGGCGGTCCGCAATCGCAATTCCCAATTTTTTCAGCCATCCGTATTGTCGCAATTCCGCAACCGAATTAACCAATCCGCAAGTTGCGATTGCGTAATTTTGCGGTCCGCATTCGGCAATTGCGTATTGCATTAATAATGGATGCGGAATTGCACAAACGGATGCCCCCTTTGGCTATTGGTATATATTGGTATATATATGGAGGGCTATTGGCCCACCAAACACGGACTCTCCAGATAGCCCCTTCTAACTTTCCTGAAATCATGGATGTAGAAATGTGTATATGTATTCCCCCCACCCATTCACTCACCCATTACCCATCACCCCCCACCTATTCCCTCACCCATCACCCATCACCCCCAACCCATTCACTCACCCATTACCCATCACCCCCCACCCATTCACTCACCCATTACCCATCACCACACACCCATTCACTCACCCATTACCCATCACCACACACCCATTCACTCACCCATTACCCATCATCCCCACCTATTTCCTCGCCCATTACCCATCACCCCCAACCCATCACCCCCGACCTATTCACTCACCCATCATCCCACACCCATTACCCATCACCCCACCCATTCACTCACCCATTACCCATCACCCCACACCCATTAGCCATCACCCCACCCATTCACTCACCCATTACCCATCACCCTACATCAAGGTTTCCTCAATTCTCGCAATCCACTTTTTTTTTCTTCACAATTCTCGCTAATAGGCTACAAAAAAAAAAAAAAAAAAAAAAAAAGGTGATCGGATCATCCCATAAGTGGGCTTAAAATGTTCCCCTGCTCGACCCGGTTCCAAAACTGTGCCATATGATGGGATTCCGCCACAGGGGGCGGCACCTATCGCGGACACACACACAGACAGACACACAGACACACTTTCGCTTATATTATTATAGAAACAATACTGTCACCTGGTTAAACTTTGGTCATACATTAAAAATAAGCTGTAGCATAGGTTGGGGTAAATCTAGAGACAGATAGATAGATAGACAGACAGACAAATAGATAGATAGACAGACAGACAGATAGACAGATAGATAGATAGACAGACAGACAGATAGATAGATAGATAGATAGACAGACAGACAGATAGACAGACAGACAGATAGATAGATAGACAGACAGACAGATAGACAGATAGATAGATAGACAGACATACAGATAGATAGATAGTAGATATTTAGACATTCTTCTTCTTATGTTCTTATGTTCTTTTCCCTCCAGCAATATAGCCTCTCATATAGCTTCCTTATCAGTAGAAAAGGTTGTTGTAGGTTTAACAATCAAGTAACAATCAACAGTTATTGGATGAACAGAGAACATAAGAGGAAAGAAAGATAAAGCAAGCAAGTAAGACAGAATAAGAGAAGACAACAAATTTTACCTAAGGACCCAGACAAGAAGAAACACGTCAGAAAGTGCCATTACAAAATTCCAAACTCCGACCCACAACTGAACTGAACTGGGCAACAATAAAGCAAATAAGAGGAAAGAAAGAGAAAGAAATTAGGCAGAATAAGAGAAGACAACTACGTAACAAAAAAAAAGTTATATAATATTTTCTTTTTCTTTTTCTATTTACCGAATGATAGGATTTTGTATGATTTTCTTGTTTTTGTAATATCTGTACAACCATAGAATACAAAGGTTAATGCAGAACACAAAATATTTCTATAGAAGCATACAGATTGAATAAAACAATAACAATAATAATAATCGGACTGATGATCGGAGACAAAGCGATCCAAACAATGGCATTCATAGGCGACCATCTACATTACGTTATCGTTGATTTGTGTGTGTCCAAAGCAGTGAAGCAAGAACACGATTGTAAGTACCTCATAAAGATAGCATAGAGGTTAAGTTAAGGACATTTGGTGATGAATTATGTCTTAATTCTTCATAGATATCAAAATAATAGGGTGGTAGGCATTCACGAATAAAATTATTATTATTATTATTTTTATACACGTGTTAATTCTTGCACTAATACATTTTCCTACATCCACCTGTCATCCCTATCTATATATTAGTCTATCCTAAACATTCCCTAGCCACTCTGCACTAACGGCCTAATAGCTACGTCTATTCCAATCATCCGTCACCCTATTTGTGAACCAATTTCTCCCTCTTTTAAAATGTCCAGTTTGAATCCATTACTTTTTGTGGTAAAGATTCGTTTTATCGACCTTGCCATAACTCGTCTACTTCTTTCTGGAGGCCTATGATTCGGCACTCGTGGAGAATATGGGTCCCGCCCGGCTGGAACCGCAGCCCGCTGGTCTGAGTTGCCAGCTATATATTTCTGCTGCAGTGTTGCCACGCCGAGCGAGCGAGGCAGCCTGGCGTCACAGCGGGATGTTGTTATGACACACAGCCAGAGCTGGGCAGTATTTAAATACATTCAGATTTTGTTTGTTTGTTTGTTAGTGTACAGGATGTCTCGAAAAGTTACCAATAGATTTGAACCAAACTTGGTATACCAAGTCTATTGTGTATAAGGAAGAACTGATTTAATTTTGGATGTAATCGAATCACAATTATTGCCATGGCAACCAATTGATGAAATATTTAGTGTACAGGATTTCTCGAAAAGTTACTTATAGATTTGGACCAAACTTGGTATACCAAGTCTATTTGGTATAAGGAAAAACTGATTTAATATTGGATGAAATCGAATCACAACTGTTGCCATGGCAACCAATTGATGAAATATGTTTCCTATTTTTTTTTTAGTTTTGGGTAAAAATATTCCGTTTTCTGTTTTAGCGCTCTAGGGATCACTGAGGCCTTAGGACACACTCTGGTAAACTAGATTTTCTCGTAACTTCATCGTATCTGGGTAAAAATTGACCATGTTGGACCCCCCCCCCCCCCCCGCTCGCACCCCCGTCATCGAGAAATATTCGGGCGGAGGTATGCGCTCTACTGAGTGCTCCCCCCTAGTTGATATACGTTTTTATATACGTTTTTATATACATTTTTATATACATTTAAAAAAACATTTTTATATACATTTATGTCAATCGCTTATTTCTTGGTTCTTTTCTCCGCTTCTGCTTTCCTTTATTATCATTTTCTTCTTTAATTTTACTCAGTTATCTAATTTATTTCCCTTGCATTTCTCTGGTCGCTTACATATTTTTCTTTGATATGTTAACTTTCGTAAAATTCGTCTCTCTCTCTCTCTCTCTCTCTCTCTCTCTCTCTCTCTCTCTCTCTCTCTCTCTCTCTCTCTCTCTCTCTCTCTCTCTCTCTCTCTCTTAAGAAATCAAATAAATGTAACTTTTAAGGATGTGAAAAGGACAAGCTGGATTTTTTTTTTTGTAGTTTATTGTTAAGAAAAATATCTTTACAGTGACGTCATTTTGTCAAGACGGAAAACAACTAATTAGCCTCAGAAATACAGCAAAGTATATTGTATAAATGATCAAAACTTTATAACCAAATAGTGTCGTTACCCAATCAGGTAATTACGTGATATAGAATGAACATAATAAGTAAACTATGGGGGGGGGGGCATCAGTGAGCGCATACCTCCGCCCGAATATTTCATAAATATA
>JACEEZ010003813.1:336264-353952 GCA_016584305.1 Chionoecetes opilio
TGAACTATTCGCGTTTTTCTCAGTTAAAAGTCATTCTGTACTTCTACAAAATTCCCTATAGTTTCCTCTTAATAACTGAATACACAATCAAATTCCGCTAAAAAGAATACATTATTTTGTACAATTGAAATCACGGCAAGGAAGTCACGTGAACCTGGGTTAGTATTTGACCTAACATACAATTACTTGGTCAGTTTATTGGGGTCAAGACGCCTCAAGGGTGGGTGGGAGGCTGGGTGGGGCGGCGGCTTCTGTGGGCGCGGTGGTGGGCGGTTGGGTTGTTGTGGTTCTGGGTGGTAGAAGAGTCACGGTGGTCGTAATAGTTGTGGTAGTGGGTGGAATAGTTGTGGTAGTGGGCGGGAGGATAGTCACGGTGAGCGTAATAGTCTTGATAGTAGGCAGAAGAGTAGTTACGGTAGTGGGCGGGAGGATAGTCACGATGGGCGTAATAGCTGTGGTAGTGGGCGGGAGGATAGTCACGATGGGCGTACTAGTTGTGGTAGTGGGCGGGAGGATAGTTACGGTAGGGGGCGGTAGGATAGTTATGGTAATGGGCGGGTGGATAGCCACGGTGGGCGTAATAGTCTTGATAGTAGGCGGAAGGATAGTTACGGTAAGGGGCGGGAGGATAGTTATGGTAATGGGCGGGAGGATAGTTATGGTAATGGGCGGGAGGATAGTTGCAGTGGTGGGCGGTATTGCGGGCGGTGCTTGGTGCAGGAGGATGTAATTGGTGGCGTCTTGTAGATGGGCGGGAAAAGGCGGGAGGGTGAGTCTTGGTGTTGGGGGAAGACTGTTCGGTGTTGCGGGCGGGAGGGGCGGTGTTGCCCTGGGCGGGAGGGTGTTGGGTGTTGCGGGCGGGAGTGTGTGGTGGGCGGCGTGTTGCGTGTGCCTCGCTGAGGGAAGGAAGGTCCTCGGCGTTGAGGGCGGGAGGGAGGACGGCGACTTGGGTGGGCTTTTCAACAGTAATGGGGAGGGGAGATTTGGTGGTGGTTGGGGTGGTGATTGCGGTGGTGGTAGGAACGATGGTGCGGATGGTTGATGGGGCAGTAGTGTGAATGGTAATTGGGTTGATGTTGGTTGGGACTGCGGTGGAAGAGACATTGGTTGAGGTGGTGGTTGAAACAGTGGTTGAGACGATTGGGGTTGAAACAGTGGTTGGGACGATGGTGGTTAGGACAGTGGTTGGGACGGTGGTTGGTGTTAGGGTTGTGGTTTTAGTGATGCTGCGCGGGGCAGTCTGGCCTTGGCCTCGGGGGCCAAAGAGTGCCATGGCGCCGGCCACCGGATAACGAAATATAGCAATGGAAAGCTAATAAAATTGCGCTTCTATGATACCCTTCATGATAAAAGTTGACTCGCAAAGTTTTAATTGGCGAAGAGTTGAAGTGAATATTAAGTTCATGCATATTTCTCATAGTCTCGTATGGCATTTCTTTAGCGTGTTTTACTGTTGTTTTATTGAAATATTATAGAACAAACATTTACGAAGATTACAGTATATCATCATATAACTGATAAACATTCTATATGATCCGTATTTATATATGATCCGAGCGGCCTCCGATTTCGGGGCCCTTGCGCGACAGGCCGATATTCCGTGCGCAGTCCCCCCCCCCGGTATAACCCCGTGGTCTTTTTGCCCCCGTCATTCCTTTTTTTTAAATGATATAAAAAATTTGATCCCTTCCTTCCTTCCTTCCTCAACCTCTCATTTCCTTCCCTTTCCCTTTCCCTTTCCCTTCCCCCAAATCTCATTTTCCTTTTTTTCCTTCCTTCCTAAAAATCTGTCCTTTCCTTTCCCTTTCCCTTTCCCACCTTCCCTTTCCCCCTCCTCAACCTCTAGTGTCCTTCCTTTCCCTTTCCCCCCCCTTTCCCCCTCCTCAAACCCCTAAAGTCCTTCCCTTTCCCTTTCCCTTCCCTTTCCCCCTCCTCAACCTCTCATGTCCTTTTTTTCCTTTTCCCTTTCCCTTTCCCCCTCCCCCAACCTCCATGTCCTTCCTTTCCTTCCCTTTTTTTCCCTCCCTCCCTCTCCCCCTCCCTCCCTCCCTCCCTTCCTCCTCCTTCCCTCCCCCGACCCCCTCATGTCCTTCCTTCCTTCCCTCTTCCTCCCCCTCGACCAAACCCCTTTTCGCCCCTTTTTTCTACAGTCCTCCCACTCCCTCCCTCGCCAAAGGGCCCCGCATCCCCTTTCTCCAGGGTCTCCCCCGGCCCCACTACCTTTTCCCCCAACGTCCCTAAAAGACACCTACCTCACCTTAGGATTTTAACAACCTTTCCCCCGTGATTTCCCGGTGGCAGGTGGGAACGTTTTTTAAAATACGTTTTTTTTTTAACGTTTTTATATACTTTTTTTTTATACATTTTTATATACGTTTTTATTACATTTTTATTACATTTTTTTTATACTTTATATATACCTTTTTATATAAATTTTTTATATACCTTTTTTTATAAAATTTTTATATAAAATTTTTTTTAAAACGGGTTTTTTATACTTTTTATAAAACTTTTTTTTTCGGTTTTTTTATACATTTTTAAAAAACATTTTTTATACAAAATTTTTTAATCATTTTTTTTATACGTTTTTTTTATAAATTTTTTTATAAATTTTTATATACGTTTTTTTTAAAACCTTTTTTAAAAACCCTTTTTTTTTAAAGTTTTTTTTATCCCTTTTTTTTATACATTTTTTTTATACAAATTTTTTTACGTTTTTAAATACTTTTTTTTATTTTTACATTTTTATAAAACTTTTTTTTAACGTTTTTTTTATACATTTTTTTTTATTAATTTTTATATACTTTTTATAAAACTTTTTTTATACGTTTTTATATACGTTTTTATATACATTTTTATAAAACGTTTTTATATAAAATTTTTTTTGTACATTTTTTCTTTTTTAAAATTTTTATATACGTTTTATATACATTTTTATATACTTTTTATGTACTTTTTTATTTTACGGGTTTTATATAAAATTTTTTATATACTTTTTTTTATACATTTTTATATACGTTTTTAAAATACATTTATATAACATTTTTATATAAAATTTTTATATACGCCCTTTTTAAAAAAATTTTTATATACCCTTTTTTTATACATTTTTTTTATACTTTTTTATATACTTTTTTATACATTTTTTAATAATTTTTATATACATTTTTTATTAAAGTTTTTATTATACTTTTTAAAATACGTTTTTTTATACCTTTTATATAAAATTTTTTTGTACTTTTTATATAAAATTTTTTTATAAAAATTTTTTATATATATTTTTTAAAAACTTTTTTTATACTTTTTATATACATTTTTATATACGTTTTTTTTATGCATTTTTTAAAATACTTTTTATATTCGTTTTTTTTATATTTGTATATCCCTTTTTTTATAAATTTTTTATATACATTTTTTTTATACCCTTTTTTTTTACTTTTTATATACATTTGTTATCCTTTTTCTATACATTTTTATTACATTTTTTTTTTTACAAATTTTTTTATAAAGTTTTTTTATAGTTTTTTAAAATCCCTTTTTTTTATACATTTTTATATACGTTTTTTTTTATACATTTTTATATCGTTTTTATTTTAAAGTTTTTATTTATACGTTTTTTTATAAAATTTTTTTATACGTTTTATATAAAAAAAAAAAATTTTTATATACCTTTTTTTTATACATTTTTTAAAACCAAAGTTTTATATACATTTTTATATTTTTAAAATTTTTTATACAAATTTTTTTTTACGTTTTTTATACATTTTTATATAAAAATTTTTTTTATACGTTTTTTTTTTACATTTTTATATACATTTTTATATACGTTTTTTTTATACGTTTTTTTTTATCCGGTTTTTTTTTACATTTTTTTTATACATTTTTTAAAACATTTTTTTTATACGTTTTTATATACATTTTTTTATACTTTTTATATACATTTTTTTTATACATTTTTTTTAAAAAATTTTTTAAAAAACCCTTTTTATTAATTTTTATATACGTTTTTATATCCTTTTTTAAAAATAAATTTTTTTATAAAAATTTTTATATCCTTTTTATACATTTTTTAAAAAACCCTTTTTTTTATTTTTATTTTACATTTTTAAAATACGTTTTTATATACATTTAATTCCCTTTTTATATACTTTTTTTTATACGTTTTTATATACTTTTTTATACTTTTTTAAAATCATTTTTTTTATACATTTTTTTTATACATTTTTTATATCATTTTTTTATATTTTTTTATACGTTTTTTTTTATACTTTTTTATAAAACGTTTTTTATATCGTTTTTTATTACATTTTTATTACGTTTTTTTTTGTACATTTTTATATACGTTTTTTTTTTTTAAGTTTTTTTTATAATTTTATAAAACATTTTTTTATACGTTTTTATATACATTTTTATATACATTTTTTTTTACGTTTTTTAAAATACTTTTTAATTAAAGTTTTTTTTTATACTTTTTACATACTTTTTATATACATTTTTTAAAAAACATTTTTATTTTAAAATTTTTAAAATACATTTTTTTTTACCCTTTTTTATACTTTTTATATACTTTTTATATCTTTTTTATATTTCGTTTTTATATAAATTTTTTTTAAAACTTTTTTTATAATTTTTTTTATACCCTTTTTTATACATTTTTTATAATTTTTTTCCCTATACGTTTTTATATACTTTTTTAAAATACATTTTTATATACATTTTTATAAAATTTTTATAACATTTTTTTTATAAATTTTTTTATACGTTTTTTTTAAAACATTTATTTATACCCTTTTTATATACTAATTTTTTTATAATTTTTTTTTATACCTTTTTATATCCTTTTTATATACATTTTTTTATACCTTTTTATATAAATTTTTTATACATTTTTTAAAATTAAAATTTTTTTATACATTTTTAAAATACCCTTTTTTAAAAACTTTTTTATATCATTTTTATATCTTTTTATTTTAACCTTTTTTTTATTTTCGTTTTTTTATAAAACGTTTTTTTTATACATTTTTAAATACTTTTATATAATTTTTTTATAAAATTTTTATTTTACCTTTTTTTTTACATTTTATATACGTTTTTATATACGTTTTTATAACATTTTTACATACTTTTTATAAAACGTTTTTTTTATACGTTTTTTTTTATACATTTTTTTTGTACATTTTTTTTATACATTTTTATATACTTTTTTTTTATACTTTTTAATCGTTTTTATATACATTTTTTTTATACATTTTTATATACGTTTTTTTTTATACCCTTTTTAAAATGCATTTTTTTTGTACATTTTTTTTATACATTTTTTTTAACGTTTTTTTTATACAAATTTTTTTAAAACATTTTTTAAAACAAATTTTTTTATACTTTTTTATACTTTTTATATCTTTTTTATTACATTTTTTATACGTTTTTTTATACATTTATATAAAAACCCTTTTTATATAAAAATTTTTTTATAACGCTTTAATTTTACTTTTTATATACAAATTTTTTTATACATTTTTTTAAAATTTTTTATTACGTTTTTAAAACATTTTTTTATACATTTTTTTTATACGTTTTTATATACGTTTTTTTTTTAAACTTTTTATATACATTTTTTTTATAGATTTTTATGTACGTTTTTTTTTATAAATTTTTATATACATTTTTATATATATTTTCAAAAACGTTTTTTTATTAAAACATTTTTTATACAATTTTTTTTTATACTTTTTTAAAATGCAATTTTTATATTATTTTTTTTTATTCGTTTTTATAACATTTGTATATACTTTTTAATACTTTTTTTTATACATTTTTATATACATTTTTATAAAACATTTTTTAATACTTTGTATATAAAAGTTTTTTTTATACATTTTTTAAAACATTTTTATTAAATTTTTTTTTATACGTTTTTTTATACGTTTTTATATACATATTTATATACGTTTTTATATACATTTTTTATACGTTTTTTTTATCCCTTTTTTTAAAACGTTTTTTTTTATAAATTTTTATATAAAATTTTTATATACTTTTTATATACTTTTTTTTATCTTTTTAATACATTTTTATACACGTTTTTTTTTATACATTTTTATTTTACATTTTTATATACATTTTTAAAAAAAATTTTTTTTTAAAGTTTTTTTATACATTTTTTATATACATTTTTTTATAAGGGTTTTTATATACAATTTTTTTTATACATTTTTTTTATAAATTTTTTTATACGTTTTTATATTAAAGTTTTTTTTATACCTTTTTATATACATTTTTAAAATACATTTTTATATACTTTTTTTATACGTTTTTATATCATTTTGATATACATTTTTAAAATACATTTTTTTATACATTTTTATAAACATTTTTAAATACATTTTTAAAATACGTTTTTTATATAAAAATTTTTATTACGTTTTTTTTATACATTTTTAATACAATTTTATATATATTTTTTTTAACATTTTTTTTTCATTTTTTTTTAAAACATTTTTTATATACTTTTTTTTATACAAATTTTATATACCTTTTTTTATCCCTTTTTATATACGTTTTTTTTCCCTTTTTTTATACATTTTTATAAAAATTTTTATATACGTTTTTTTTATTTCATTTTTTTTATACATTTTTAATATACATTTTTATATACCCTTTTTTTATGTTTTTAGATACATTTTTTATTTCATTTTTTATACATTTTTTTTAACATTTATAATTCATTTTTATATACTTTTTAAAATACTTTTTTAAATACTTTTCATATAAATTTTTATATACGTTTTTTTTATACATTTTTTTAAAACATTTTTTTTATAAAATTTTTTATACATTTTTAAAAACATTTTTTAACATTTCCTTTTAAAATTTGATAAAATTTTTTTTTATTAAAATTTTTTTATACGTTTTTTAATATGTTTTTATATACGTTTTTATACACTTTTTATATACATTTTTATATACGTTTTTTTTATTACGCTTTCTTATACATTATTATATACCATTTTTATTCGTTTTTATATACGCTTTTTATATACGTTTTTATATACATTTTTATATACCTTTTTATATACGTTTTATATACGTTTTATATACATTTTTTATATACGTTTTTATATATTTTTTTATACACATTTTATACAAACATTTTTATATACATTTTTTCTATACAATTTTATATACATTTTTATATACTTTTTATATACGTGTTTTTATATACATTTTTTTATACACATTTTTATACACATTTTTAGATTACATTTTTATATACATTTTATATGCATTTTTATATACATTTTTATATACATTTTTATATAGTTTTTATATTACATTTTTAATACACATTTTTCTAACACATTTTTTATACATTTTTATATACATTTTGATATTGCATTTGTCTATACATTTTTCTATACGTTTTTATATAATTTTTTATAGGACCTTTTTATATACGTTTATATACATTTCTATATTACATTTTAATATACGTTTTTATATACGTTTTTTATATACATTTTTTATATACGTTTTTATATCCGTTTTTTATATACATTTTTATATCATTTTAGAAACAAACTTTATATACGTTTTAAAATACTTTTTTATATGACATTTTATATACATTTTTATATACATTTTGATATACATTTTTATTATATACATTTATATAGAATTTATAGAAATCAGTTAGTGGAGGAAAATCAGCCCTTCGTGGTTCATATGATTGACAATATTGCAGTGTTCTCAGTTTTAGATTAAAAGTCATCTGTACTGCTACCAAAATTCCCTTGTAGTTTCCTCTTAATAACTGGAAACACACAATCAAAATTCCGCTAAAAAGAATACATTATTTGGTACAATTGAAATCACGGCAAGAAAGTCACCGTGATCTGTGTATATAGTTGGACCTGGGGGACATACAATTACTTGGTCAGTTTATTGGGGTAAAGACGCCTCAAGGGGTGGGTGGTGAGGCGGTGGGGCGGCGGCTTCTGCGGGCGCGGTGGTGGGCGGTTGGGGTTTTTGTGGTTCTGGGTGGTAAGGAAGAGTCACGCGTGGGCGTTAAATAGTTGTGGTAGTGGCGGAGAATAGTGGTGTGTAGTGGGCGGTAGGCAGAAGACGGCGGCACAGAGGGGACAGTCAACGGTGGGGTTAAGAGTGGTGGGGTTAGTGGGGCGGAATAGTTGTGGTAGTGGGCGGGGAGGAATAGTCACGATGGGCGTAAAAGTCTTGATTAGTAGGCAGAAGAGTAGTTACGGTATAGTGGTGCGGGAGGAAGTCACGATGGGCGTAATAGTTGTTGGTAGTGGGCGGGGAGTGATAGTAGATACTCGGTTAATGGGCGGTGTGGATAGTCACGATGGGCGTATAATAGTCTTGATAGTAGGCGGAAGGATAGTTACGGTAAGGGCGGGAGGATAGTATGGTTAATGGGCGGGAGGATAGTGCTGTGGGGGACCGCCCGGGTTATTGCGGGCGGTTGCTTGGGGCAGGGGAAGGATGTAATTGGCGGGCGGTCTTTGTTAGAATGGGCGGGAATGGGCGGGAGGGTGAGTGGTGGTGGAAACAGAGACGGTTTGGTGTTGCAGGGCGGGAAGGATGGGTGTTTCGCCCTGGGCGGGAGGGTGTTGGGTTGTTGCGAGGCGGGCGGAGTTGTGTGTGGTGGGCGGACGTATGTTGCGTGTGCCTCGATGAGGGAAGGAAGGTCCCTCGCGTTGAGGGCGCGGGAGGGAGGATCGGCGACTTGGGGGGGCTTTTGAAAACAGTAGATGGGGGAGGGGAGCTTTCGGTGGTTGTTGGGCGTGGGTGATTGCGGTAGGTGTAGGAAGCTGGAATTGCGGGTGGATTTGATGGGGCAAGTAGTGTGAATGGTAATTGGGTTGGTGTTGGTTGGGAATGCGGTTGTGTGGTAGAGACATTGGTTTATGGTGGTGGTTGATTGAAAAGTGGTTGAGACGATTGGGGTTGAAACAAGTGAGTGGGACGAATGGTGTGTTTTTAGGACAGTGGTTGGGACGGTGGTTGGTGTTAGGGGTTGTGGTCTTAAGATGATGCTGCGCGGGGCCCAGTCTGGCTCTTGGCCTCGGGGGCCAACGAGTGCCATGGCGCCGGCCCACTTGGCTCGGGCCCCGCGGACACCTTCCAGCGCAAACGCTGCGGGAGGCGTGGTCCTTCGCGAGCGGCCACCGTCACCGCCACCTTCGGGGAACTCCTTTTGGAGGCTTCCGGTATATAGTTGGCGCCGCCGTGGCCTATCACGTGGCGCCGATGAATGTGGCGCCACGGCCACCTGGCGCCTCCCCAACCCTCCCCGCCTCTGTGCCAGAGCAACGCCTTGAGGCAATGCGCCACGGCGTTTTAACCTGCGGGAAGGCCCCGAACCCGTGACGGTGGCCAGACGGGGACTGATGGTTTCCACGGCGTCCCGCGGCGGCGGCACCTTCACCTCTGAAAACGCCGGGAATCTCCTTCATCTTCTTCAGCGTGGCAGTGCCGCTGGGCCCTGAACGATTGCAGCCGCGCATGTTTTTTTTTTTTTTTTTTGGGGGGGGGCTCCACGGGCCCACTCTCACCTCCAACTTCTCCACCTGCCACGAGGCTCTCACACTTTCCTCAGCACACTTTTTGGCCGCGCCGGCCGTTCTTTGTGGCCGGTGCGGGCGCGTGGACTTCTCCTGCGAGCACAACCGCCGCCTCGGGGTAAACGGAGGGGGACCCCAGCGTCTTGGCCTTCCTGTTCCTATGGCGACCGCGCCGCGGCCTTCCTGCTGACGTGGGGGAATTCACGCATGCTATGCGAGCCACACCACCGCCGCTCGTGACGGGGGGGGGCAGGCGGCTTGGCTTCATAGGGGCCGGTTTCCTCTTGTCGCGGACACCGTTCCAGGTTCCTGGGAGGTGGCGTGCAAAGCGCCTCGCCGGGGACGTGACATCAGCCCGGAACTGGAGGCCCTGAGCCTTCTGGCACGGCGCGCCCTGGGCTCTTGGCCGCGGTTCTTCTTCTTTAAATTGAGATAGTTTTCTCCTTTGTTCAAGCTGTCCCTTGAGTCCTGTTGTCCTCTTCCTGACCCGCGGTTAGTCCCCGTGTCAAGGGGTTTTGTCCCTTGCTTCCTGCTTCCGTTGATGTGCTTTCTTCCGTTACGAATCGTTGGTCTATTGTTTCTATTAACTTCTACAAAAACCTTTGTGTCTTCAATTTTATTTACTAGGGCTTCATTTTCTTTTGATGTTGGTTTTCGATTTCTCTTCGATAATTTAGCTGCTGATGATTCGTTGTCCTCCTTTTTCGGCATAGAACTTCCTAGTCAGCAGTTTTTCGCTTGGAGTTCTTCTTCTTCTTGGTCAGCTGTCGCCACAGCGGCCGAAAGGACGTACAGGCAGCCGCAACAAAAATCTTGGCTCCTTCTGTCGCGCCTTCCATAACCTTGATAGTTGTTTCGCCTTGGCAATCATCACTGTCTCCAACCTTACTTTCTCTCAGATTCCGTTCAAACAGGGCACCCCCCGCCATATTAAAATCTTTTTTTTAGAATCCACGAAGAGGTTGGAGGTTGGAGTTTAAGACGCCTTACGTTTCCGCCCTCACTGCCAACTCCAGGCTCACCCGCCAGTAAGGTCCTCCCCCAATTATACACGTGTGGCCTTACCTCCAGTCTCCTCGAGTCTAGGGCCACATCTTGGAAACCTTGTAGCGCGGATGGCAAAAATATTTATTGAACATTAATGTTTGTTTCGTCTTGATTGGCTTTGGCGGGTCAAAAGGAGGACAGCGATTGGCTCTAAAATGAATGGAGGAGCACAAGAAAAGGTGCATCTTACCGCTGTCATAGACCCACTGTATACCGGACTGTTCACGCGACAAATGTTTTGAATTGCGGGGCTGCATTAGGAGCCCGTGGAGCGCCCGACAAAGAGATATAGTGGTCTAGTGTGACTATCATATTTATAGACTGGTTTATCAGTATATATGTTATAATGTATCTTCGTAAATGTTTGTTTCTATAATTATCAAATAAAAAAACCGTAATAAAACACGCTAAAGAAATGCCATTATGAGACTATGAAGAAATATGCATGAACTTAATATTCACTTAAACCTCTTTTGACCAATTTAGAACTTTGCGAGGGTCAACCTTTTATCATGAAAGGGTATCAATAGAAAGCGCAAAATTCTATAGCTTCCATGCGTATTTCGTTTATCTGATAAATTAATTTAGAAACCATGCAATTAAAATTAGACGTTAAATAAAAAAAATTAAATCATCAATCAGGTAATTTTCCCGATTGATGATGTATTTATTCACTTATATATTTCGTTTACTGATACATGAATTAGTACCATGTATAAATTAGCGTTTGCCGTAAATAAAATACACTCATCCAAATCGGGCGAAAAAAAATTACCCGATTTTGATGAATTTTATTTATTTAGTTAACGCTTAATTTATGCAATGGTTCTAAGTTCATTTATCAGAGAAACGAAATATGCAATGGAAAGCTAAAAAATGCGCTTCTATGATGCCCGTCATGATACGATAAAAGTTGACTTCGCAAACAGTTTTAAATGGCGAAGAGGTTGAACGTGAAATATAAGTTCATGCAATTCTTTCATAGTCTCGTAAAATGCTTTCTTTAGCGTGTTTTACTGTTTTTTATTTGATAATATTATAGAACAAACATTTACGAAGATTACTATGTATATCATATATACTGATAAACCCAGTCTATATGATCCGTATATATATATATGAAGCCGAGCCGGCCCTCCGATTTCGGGGCCCTTGCGCACAGGCCGATATTCCGTGCGCAGGTCCCAGGTATATCATTATCATTGGAATATCATTAATATTATAGATTATAATATCATTATGTATTTTACTTTTGTCATAATACAATAATTTCCATAATTTAGTCACTATTCATTTTACCATTAGTAAATTTTATTATTATTATATGATACTCATTATATTATTATTAGTAGTAGTATTGTTATTATTGACATTATTACCTTAAAATTGTATTTACTACTAATATTATTATTATATTATTATTATTATATTATTATTATTATTATTATTATTATTATTCTTATTATTATTTTATTTTTTTATTTTTTTATTATTTACTGACGACACATATTACTATTACACTATAATCCTACTATTATTCCGACTTATCACACTTAATTCTTTTACTATATTACTGCGAGTTTTTATTTACTTTACTATTTCATTAATACTATATTACTACTGTATTATTAATACTATTGGCTATTAATATTATTATTATTATTATTACTATTACTACTGTTTATTATTGTTACTATTACTACTACTATTTATAGTATTACTACTGTTTAACTATGCCTATTATTACTACTATATCATAAACTACTATTACTACTATTATTATTACCTACTGCTGCTACTATATTATTACTACCTATTACTACTATTATTATTACTATTATTACGCTACTTATTTTATACTTATTATTACTACTACTATTATTACTAATGTTACTACTATTATTATTACTTTATGCTACTATACTATTACTGCTATTATTACTACTACTATACTACTATTCTTACTACTACTACTACTATTTATTACTACTACTACTATAATGTTATTACTACTAAGCTTATTATTGTTATGACTATTATATTATATTATTATTATTAATATTATTACAGACACACGCAAGCGTATTATTATACTATTATTACTAGTTTACTACTACTATTATTTACTAGTATTGTTGCTATTATTATTATTATTATTATTATATTTTATTATTCTTATTAATATTATTATTATTATCACTACTATACTACTATTATATTACCTATTATTACTTACTACTATTGTTTACTATTATAATTTGTTATTATTATTATTATTATTATTATTATATTAGTACTACTACTACTACTAATATTATGACTACTATTACTATTATTATTCTTACTTTACTATTTCTACTATTATCATTTACTATTATTACTACTATTACTATTTACTGTTATTATACATTTTATTACCACTATTACTATTATTATTATTACTACTATTACTACTAATTTATTACTACTACTAATTGCTGCTTATCATTGTTATCATTATTGTTACTATTACTACTATATTATTTCTACTATTACTACTATTATTATTATTACTCATTACTATTATTATACTATTATTATAACTACTATTATAAAACTACTATTACTACTTTGTTCTAACATTATTAACTACTACTAATATTACTACTATTGTAAACGATTACTATATTGCTGCTATCATTAGCACGACATATTATTATTGCTACTATTTTACTACTATTGTTATTCCTACTATTACTACTATTATTACTACAATATTACTCATTATTGTACTACTATTACTATTAATTATTACTATTGTTATTACGGGACTAATTAATATCATCTAGATAAACTACTATTACTTATTATTATTATAAATACTATTACTAATACTACTCTATTTTTGCTATTATTATTACTGTTATTATATTTATTATTATTATTATTATATTTATTATTAGTATTATTAGTATTATTATTATTATTATTATTATTATTATTATTATTATTATGATTATTATTATTATTATTATAATTATTATTATTAATTATTACTACTACTACATACTACTACTTACTACTACTATACTACTACTACTACTACTACTACTACTACTACTATACTACTACTACTACTACTACTACTACTACTACTACTACTACTACTACTACTACTACTACTACTACTACTACAAATACTACTACTACTACTACTACTACTACTACTACTACTACAAATACTACTACTACTACTACTACTACTACTACTACTACTACTACAAATACTACTACTACTACTACTACTACTACTACTACTACTACTAATACTACTACTACTACTACTACTACTACTACTACAACTACTACTATACAAATACTACTACTACTACTACTACTACAAATACTACTACTACTACTACTACATACTACTCATTTACTACTACTACTACTACTACTACTACTACTACTACTACTATTTTTTTTTTTTTTTTTTTTTTTTTTTTTTTTTTTTTACTAAAAACAGCCTCCATCCATAAGGGAGTTGCGAGTTAACGGCTGGGTGGAGCGCGTTAGGATCGCAAGACATTGGCCCCGACCGGTAGACGCCAATGACTGTGGCGTACAACCATACCAAAAATTAAAAGCTATGTTTATTGAGAGCTCAGAGAGGCGAGGGCATAATGATATTAGGTTTAACATGTTTGACAGTGATGTGGGCTTCGTCAAGGGCACCGTGATGGCGGCGGCGTTCCCGCGCACTATTGCGAGGCTGATCCGCTGCCTGATCCCAGTAGGTTTCCCGCTTCTCCCCTGTCTGTGCGGTGATGCGGCTTCCCAGTTCAGCAAGGAGCTTGGAGATCGCTGGTCCCAGCACGCCGGTTGTCTCCACTGCGAGGGGTTTCGAAACGGTATCGCAGTGCCAGGGCGTGTAGCGCGCGCGCTTGCGTCGGCTCTGCGGCACGGGCGGCGGCTCCGGGGCTGATTGGCGCAGTCGTTGACGTGGGTGGCGCCAAAAGGGTGTTGGTGCATTGTGGCGTCCCATAGCAGGGATCTCCCGAAGCTGAAGGTGTGAGGGTGGACTTCCATCCGGTCGTCTGCCGTCGTCACGGCCCCAAGCCCCGTGGTTCTAGGAGTGCTTGTACCCCAGGGGGCCTGCGAGGCCGCGGCGGATGATGTCGTTGATGGCGGCTTTGTCTCGAGAGGCGTCCTGGGTCTCTGCAGCATGAGAAGCTGGTGGTGGCCTAGGTTGTCCGCGGTCGAGCCGCACTTGCATCTGTGCGGTAGGCATAGGGGGTGCGCCTAGGCGCAGGGCGACGCCTACGCGAACTGCCTCGTCAGGGAGAAGGAGGCCGAGCTTTTCCACTGGGAGAGCGCCCTAGCCAGGCCCGGTGTGTGGTTCGCGGCAGCAAGCAGGCGAGCGGGGGTGTACCGGGTTTTGCTGTCTTGTAGGAGGGTGGCCAGGCGACAGCGGGATGCGGCCTCGTCGAGCTTGCGTTGAGGGATCTGCGTGTTTGCGTTCAGGAGGTCGGGGTCGTCTGGTGTGGGGTAGAGATCGGAGAAGGCGGGCGAGTGCTGGGTCCAATTGGGCTGATCCGTCGTCGCATTGGCGACCGTTAATCTGGAGGATCAAATCCCGTGTGGCGCTCAGGGAGGAGATGTAGGCGGGGAGCGCTACATCCCCCATCCGCCTGACTCCGATTCCGCCTAGACGGATGGGAAGCGATCTTGTGTCCACCTCTTGTCCGTGATGTCGATGTTGCAAGAGAGTGAGATGGCTGAGCGCATCGCTTCGTCGATGTTGTGTAGGTCCTGTGGGGCTAGGTGTGTAGGGCAGCGCGCATTAGGTACGTGCAGCGGGGACGGCGGCGTAACGGAGAGGAAGAAATAGGGCGGCGTGGGCTGCCGATTCCGTCCACGCGATCTATCATCCTCCTGGTGTCCTGTGATGCCGTGTCTAAAGCTGCTGGGAGAGACTCGGCGCGGATGGGGGCACCCAGGGAGGAGAGTGTGCTCAGTTTGGGGTGATGCGTGCTTCTGGTAGCGCTGGGAAGGTCTCGTCCGTGATCTCGTTGCCGTGGAGGAAGGTTACTTCGCACTTTTGGGTGTTGACTCCGAGACCTATGCGCTGTAGGGCGGGGGACGAGAGTGGCGATGTCCGCGCTGACCGAATCGACTGTGCCAGCGAGTGTACCGTCATCCAGGTACCATAGGCCGAGAGGTGAGTCAGGCTTTGGCTTTGGATGGGTGGGTCTATGGCCATGGCGAAGAGAAGTGGTCCTAGGGGATCCCCTTGTTGCACGCCCCTACGGGACCAGATCACTTCGTCCGCAACGAATAGCGGGTGGGCTGGGCGTAGGCTTGCCAGATCGTGGCATGGCTGCGGGGAATCTCAAGCCGACCTGTCTGAGTACTGCTTCCCGTGAGACGGAGTTGAAGGCGTTTTGAGAGGTCGAGTTTCACCAGCACCTGGTCGCTGCCGTAGTGGCTGCTGGGCGTAGTTGCGCACGGCGTGTACGGCCGCTTCGCAGCCGAGAGGCGTGCCGACGCCTAGCTGAGTGGGCGCCAGCGACTGGCCAGCGCCGTTGTCATGCGCCTCGCTACTAGTTTGCTGACCAGGCGCCGGTAGGGAACTGCCGGGTGGCGATTTGGCCTCAGTCGCCTTGTTTCTTGCGGATCGCTATGAGGCTGGCGCCGAAGAATGCGTTTCTGGCGTGGTCGGGGATGTGGCCCGAGATGGCGTGACTACACAGGGCGGTCAAGGCCGTGAGTAGGCGCACGCCGGCTTCCGCGTTTCTTTTTGAGGGGAAGCTGGCGGAGGTGGAGAGGTCTGATGCCGTCCAGACCGGCCGACGAGCCGGGGGGCATGGACTGGATGGCAGCCATGACATCTTCTACAGTGATGTCTAAAGGGTTGTGGGTGGGGGTTGGTCTATGTATAGTGGCGCCAGGTCTTCCCCGGCGGGGCTGGCGGGTGCTTGGTCCGGAGTTCGGCCCCCGTTTCCGCGTTGGGCGGCGCGACGGTGTCTGGGGGGTTAGCAGGCGGAGCGCTCCTCTGACGTCGGCGTCGGCGCATTTAGACCTTATGCGTCGCGCGGGGTGCGGGCCGTTATCTTTGATCAGCTGGTAGTCCCCGTTCGAGTGTCTGCGCCGGGGTCTTGTGTGAGTGGCGGGAGTGTGGTTAGCGGGGATGCCTATGCTGAGATGTGCGTAGGAGAGCAGGTTCCACCAGGCTCCCGCGGTGCTTTGGTCGAGTGCTTGGGTGATGAGGTCGGCGACTACTACTACTACTTACTACTACTACTACTACTACTACTACTACTACTACTACTACTACTACTACTACTACTACTACTACTAACTACTATACTACTTATACTATACTACTACTTACTACTACTACTACTACTACTACTACTACTACTACTACTACCACTATTATTATTATTACTACTACTACTACTACTACTACTACTACTACTACTACTACCATTATTATTATTATTAGTTATTATTGTTCTTTTTTCCATAATTTTTCCATTTCATTCTTTTGGTATGAATACTGATGATGATATTGATAGTACTGTGATTATTGATACCATGTATTACTGCTATTTCAACTTCACCTCTACTACTAATACTACTATTATAACTACTTTTAGTATTACTACTATTGTTTTTGTTTCTACTGGTACTATTATTACTACTTCACCACTACTACTATTAATACTACTACAACTATTTTTATTATTACTACTATTCTTGTTGTTTTCAAAGATTGTCACAATAATTGATCAACCATATCAAGTATTTGCACTCGGGGAGGTTAGACTTGTAGGTTATTTTTTCTCCACCAAGTCAAAACCTCTTCATACTCTAACGATGTTGTTGAAGATAACCATTCCCAAAATTTTTTGGACGTGACTATGGAAACTATTACTCAATTATAGGGCACCCCAGATTTTGACACCCTATCAAAGTATTATGATCTCCTACTTACAATACCCATTAATGTCAAAGTCGCCTCAACTTTAAAATAATACATATAAATTCAAGATCACGTTCAAAAAAAAATTTT
>JACEEZ010003814.1:0-14426 GCA_016584305.1 Chionoecetes opilio
GTGCCAATATCGTTATATCACAATAAATAACCTATTACTCCTCTATTTATTAGTTTAAATGTAATGTAAGCTACTTATAGGTGCAAATTATTCTAAAAAAAGGATTGTATACTTCAATTTGTAGGAAAACAGCTATATATCACCGATAACTAGCGAAAATCATTGAAAAGAACACATTCTGAGGGTATAAAGAATTAATATAAGGTAAATTCCTTCTATTAATGATATAACACTTCAATTAACAAGAAACTATGAAAAACACGTATAATATACAATTGTATAACAATATAGAGTCTCAAACTCCTATTATAAGCTTACAGTAGTTTAAAATAGCAATTTCTAACGAAAGCAACTGTAATACCACATTTTGAATTTCTCTATCAAAAAAAGGGCTGAATAATGTCAATTTTCGACATTTTTTAGCCCTTCAAAAATACATTAAAACACTTGAAAAAACGTTGTTTTTAAGAATAAAATTGATACATAAATTTCATGAAAAATACACATTTTAAGCTCATAATATTGTCCAATATAGTTGTGTAAAAGTGCTGAATAATGTCAAATTTAGACATTTTTTAACCTGTCAAAAATACACAAAAATACTTGAAAAATATTGTTTTTAAGATTAAAATTGATACCTAAATTTCATGAAAAAACTTATTTTTAGCTATTAATTATGTAAAATATAGTTGTAGCAAATATCAAAAGCTATTTAGCTACATATATAAAGAAATATACTTCAATTTGTAGAAAACAAAACTCAGCACTGAAAATAGCTAAAATCATTGCAAACACTACATTTTATGGGTTTATAGCAATATGATAAGTAAAACTACTTGTATATATACAATAACGCTACAGTTTACAAGAAACAATGAAAAACGCAAGCAATATACCGTTATATAACAATAAATAACCTATTACTCTTTTATTTATTAGCTTAATGTAATGTAAGCTACTTATAGGTGCACATTATTCTAAAAAAGGGATTGTATACTTCAATTTGTAGGAAAACAGCTATATATCACCGATAACTAGCTAATATCAATGAAAAGAACACATTTTGAGGATATATAGCATTATCATAAGGTAAATTCCTTCTATTAATGATATAACACTACAATTAACAAGAAACTATGAAAAACACGTATAATATACAATTGTATCACAATATAGAGTCTCAAACTCCTATTATAAGCTTACAGTAGTTTAAAATAGCAATTTCTAACGAAACAACTATAACACCACATTTTGAATTTCTCTATGAAAAAAAGGGCTGAATAATGTCAATTTTCGACGTTTTTTAGCCCTTCAAAAATACATGAAAACACTTGAAAAAACGTTGTTTTTATGAATAAAATTGATACATAAAATTCATGAGAAATACATATTTTAAGCTAATCATATATTAAAATATAGTTGTGTAAAAGTGCTGAATAATGTCAAATTTCGACATTTTTTAGGATTTCAAAAATACATTAAAATATTTGAAAAACATTGTTTTTAAGATTAAAATTGATACCTAAATTTCATGAAAAAACATATTTTTAGCTATTAGTTATGTAAAATATAGTTGTAGCAAATATCAAAAGCTATTTAGCTACAGATATAAGGAAATATACTTCAATTTGTAGAAAAAAAAAACTCTTCACTGATAATTAGCTAAAATCATTGAAAACACTACATTTTATGGGTTTATAGCAATATGATAAGTAAAACTACTTGTATATATACAATAACGCTACAGTTTACAAGAAACTATGAAAAACGCTTGCAATATACCGTTACATCACAATAAATAACCTCCTATTCTTCTATTTAGTAGCTTAATGTAATGTAAGCTACTTATAGGTGCAAATTATTCTAAAAAGAGGATTTTATACTTCAATATGTAGGAAACAGCTATATATCACCGAGACTAGGCAAATAATCAATGAAAACACTACTTTTAATGGGTTTATAGCAATATGGATTGTAAACTACTTGTTATATAGCAATAACGCTAACATGTTTACAAGAACCTATGAAAACGCTTGCAATATGTACACCGTAATAATCACAATAACAAATAACATATTCCTCCTCTAGTGGTATTAGCTTAACGTAATGTAAGCTACTTATAGGTGCAAATTAATTAAAAAAAAAGGATTGCAATACATCAATTTTATAGGAAACAGGTAATATCACCGATAATAGCTAAAATTATTGAAAAGAACACATTTTTTAGGTATAACGCATTATCATAAGTAAATTCCTTCTATTAATTATTAAGCACTACAATTAACAAGAACTATGAGAAACACGTGTATCTACAATTGTATCACAATATAGGTCTCAACTCCTATTATAAGCTTACAGTAGTTTAAATAGCATTTCTAACGAAAGCAACTGTAATACCACATTTTGAATTCTCTATCAAAAACAAATGGATGAATAATGATTATTTTTCGACATTTTTTAGCCCTTCAAAAATACTTAAAAACACCTTCAAAATGTTGTTTTTAGGAATAAAATTGATACATAAATTTCACAAAAAATACATATTTTAAGCTCATATATTGTAATAATATAGTTTGTGGAAAAGTGCTGAATAATGTCAACATTTCGACATTTTTTAGGATTTCAAAATACATTACATACTTGAAAACATTGTTTTAAGATTAAAATTGATACTAAATTTCATGAAAAAACTAATTATTAGCTATTCATTATGTAAAATAAATTGTTGTAGCAAATATAAAAGCTATTTTAGGCTAGAGATATAAAGAAAATACTTCAATTGTAGAAAAAAACAACTCTTCACTGATAACTAGTGAAAAACACTACATTTTATGGGTTATAGCAATATGCGAAGTAAAAACTACTTGTATATATACTTGAACGCTACAGTTTACAAGAAACTATGAAACACGGTTTAAATATACCGTTTATATCACAATGAATACCTATTACTCTTCTATTTATTAGCTTAATGTAGAGTAAGCTACCTTATAGGTGCAATTATTCTAAAAAAAGGATTGTATCTTCAATTTGTAAGGAAAACAGCTATATATCACCGATAACTAGCTTATAATTCCATTGAAAGAACACATTTTGAGGTATAAAGAATTTAGCATCAGGTAATTCCTTCTATTAAATGTAGAACACTACAATTAACAAGAACCTATGAAGAAACCATGGTAATATACAATTGTACCAATATAGAGTCTCAACTAACTCCTATTATAAGCTTACAGTAGTTTAAAATATCAATTTCTTACGAAAACACTATAATACCACATTTTTGAATTTCTCTATCAAAAAAAGGGCTGAATATGTCAATTTTCGACATTTTTTAGCCCTTCAAAAATACATTAAAACATTGAAAAAACGTTGTTTTTTAAGATTAAATTGATAACAAAATTTCATGAAATACATATTTTAAGCTCATAATATGTAAATTATAGTTTGTGTAAAAAGGGCTTGGAAAAAATAAGTCAAATTTTCGAACATTTTTTAGGCTTTCAAAAATACATTAAAATACTTGAAAAAACGTTGTTTTTAAGATTAAAATGGATACACCTAAATTTCATGAAAAATTCATATTTTTAGCTTGTAACATGTAAATATATTGTTTAAAAGTGCTAATAATGTCATATTTTCGACATTTTTTAGCTTTGCCAAACAATACATTGTAACTACTTGAAAAAACATTGTTTTTTAAGATTAAAATTGATATCTAAATTTCATGAACATACATATCTTTACTATTAATTTTGTTAAATTAGATGCGCAAATATCAAAAGCTAGTTAGCTACCGATATAAAGAAATATACTTCAATTTGTAGAAAAAAAAAACTCTTCACATGATAACTAGCTAAATCATTGAAAAACACACATTTTATGGGTTTTATAGCAATATGATAAGTCAAAACTACTTGTATATATACAATAAGCTACAGTTTACAAGAAACTATGAAAAACCTTGCCATATACCTTTATATCACATAAATAACCTCTAATCTTCTTTCTATAGCGTAATGTAATGTTAAGTTAATTATAAGGTGCAAATTATTCGAAAAGAGGATTGTATACTTCAATTTGTAGGAAAACACTTATATATCACCGATAACTGCGAAAATCCTTGAAAGAACACATTTTGAGAGGGTAAAGCATTATCATAAGGTAAATTCCTTCTATTCATGATATACACTACAATTAACAAGAAACTATGAAAACACGTGTGAATATCACAATTTTATCACAATATAGGAGTCTCCAAAATCCTATTATCAGCTTACAGTTGTTTTTAAAAATAGCAATTTCTAACGAAAACACTATAATACCACATTTTGAATTTCTCTATCAAAAAAGGGCTAATAATGTCTTTTCGACATTTTTTAGCCCTCTCAAAAATACATTAAAAAACTTGAAAAAACATTGTTTTAAAGAATAAAATTGATTACATATTACATGAGAAAATACATATTTTAAAGCTCATAATATTGTAAAATATATTTGTAAAAGTGCTGTAGAATGTCAAATTCGCATTTTAGGATTCAAAATACATTAAATACTTGAAAAAAAGTGGTTTTTAAGATTTGAAATTGATACCTACATTTTCATGAAAAATACCTATTTCTAGCTATTAATTGTGTAAAATATAGTTGCGCAATTCAAAAGGCTATATATATAAAGAAATATACTTAATTTTGTAGAAGAAAAAACCTTCACTGATAATTAGCTAAACTCATTGAAAATACTACATTTTATGTTTTTATGCATTATGATAAGTAACACTACTTGTATATATACAATACGCTACAGTTTACAAGAAACTATAAAACGCTTGCAATATACCGTTATTTCACAATACATAACCTCTTACTCTTCTATTATTACTTAATTAATGTAGATACTTATAAGGTGCATAATTTTTCTAAAAAAAGGATTGTATACTTCAATTTGAAGAAAACACTATATATCACAGATAACTTTGCTTAAAAGCAGTGAAAGAACACATTTTTGAGGGTATAAAGCAGTATCATAATGTAATTCCTTCTATTAATGACAAAACACTAACAATTAACAAAAAACTATGAAAAACACGTATAATATACAATTGTAGCACAATATAGAGTATCAAACTCCTATTATAAGCTTACAGTAGTTTAAAGTAGGCAGCAATTTCTAACGAAAAGAACTATATACCACATTATGATTTCTCTATCAAAAAAAGGGCTGAATAATGTCAAATTATCGACATTTTTTTCGCCCTTCAAAATACATTAAACACTTGAAAAACTTGTTTTTAAGATTCAATTGATACCTAAATTTCCTGAAAAAATACTATTTTTAGCTCATAACATAAGAATTATAGTAAAATATAGTTGTGTAAAAAGTGCTACTAATGTCAAATTAGACATTTTTTACACCTGTCCAAAAATACACAAAAATACTTGAAAAACCTTGTTTTTAAGATTAAAATTGATATCTAAATTTCATGAAAAGTACATTTTTCTAGCTTATTAATTGTAAAATATAGTTTGTAGCAAATCTCAAAGCTTATTAGCACAGATATAAAGAAATATATTTCAATTTGTAGAAGAAAAAAACTCTTCACTGATAACTTGCTAAAGTCATTGAAAACACTACATTTTATGGGTTTATAGCAAATTGATAAATAAAACTACTTGTATATATACAATAACGCTACAGTGTTACAAGAAACTATGAACAACTCTTGCAATATACCGTATATCACAATAAATACCTCCTACTCTTCTATCTATTAGCTTAATGTAATGTAAGCTAATGCTAATAGGTGCTAACTATTCTTAAAAAAAGGATTGTATACTTCAATTTGTATGAAAACAAGCTATATATCACCGATAACGAGCTAAATCTTGAAAAGACACATTTTTGAGGCTAATAAAGCTTATCATATGGTAAATTCCTTCTATTAAATGATATAACACTACAATTAACAAGAAACTATGAAAACACGTATAATATACAATTGTATCACATATAGGTCTCAAACTCCTGTTTTATAAAGCTACAGTAGTTTAAAATAGCAATTCTAAACGAAAACAACTATAATACCACATTATGAATTTCTCGACATAAAAGGGATGAATAATGTCATTTTCGACATTTTTTTAGCCCTTCAAAAATAACATTAAACCTTGAGGAAAAAATGTTGTTTGTAAGTTAAAATTAGACCCTGATTTCATGAAAAAACATATGTTAAGCTCATAATATTGTAAAAATTGTGTGTGTATAGTGCTTAATAATGTCAAATTCTACACTTTTTTATCCTTTCAAAAATACATTAAAATACTTCTTGAAAAATATGTTGTTTTTCAGATTAAACTTGATACCTAAATTCATGCAATACATATTTTTGTAGCTCATGAACATTGTAACATAAGTTTTTTGTTGTAAAAGTGCTTAATAATGTCAATTTTCGACATTATTGAGCCCTCAAAATACTTAAAACACTTGAAAAAACATTGTTTTTAAAGAATCATCCGACCCATTTCATCATTCCTGATTTAATGCAAATCAATAATAGCAATTAACGAGTATCTCAACATCGATCGTCACTTTTTGTATCCTGTCAGCCGTTTTTTTAAATAATCCGCAATCAAAATACTGGCAAATTCCCCGAGTTTTCAAAACACACTCAGTTGCAGACGCTCATGCTCAGGCTTGTGACGTAAGCATCAGGGAGGCTACTCTTCACGCGCTTGATCAGAGAAGCACGTAAACAACATAGATAATATGGTACTTGAAGATATTTGGGTGTTTTCTGATATATTAATTTGCTATTGCCAAATGCAGGCATCATTTATGGGTGCGGCAAGACAGCGCTGTGCCTTCGGATAAAAGTTTGCACGCGGAAAGGAGTGGCGATGTGTATGGACACTCCTATAGTGTGTTGGGGAGAGCAGTTTTGTTGAGAACGGTGTGTAGTGTACACAGGGGGTGCAGACTGGGTGAGAGTGTGGCAGCGCGACTAGTCGCCTACCCAGTGTGTGGGTTGGGACGACCGAGTGTGAGGTTGAGCCTGTGTACACGTGTGTGCTGGATAGGGCCGGCGCCCCCCCGTAAGAGTGACTCAGTCCAACCCATACACGCCAGGTGGCCCTGTTTAGACAGGGACGCCAGACTGGCAGCAAGCGGTGGACCACCACGACTGTGAGGCTTTTTGCCTGCTTAATAAGACCAATCAACCAAGTAAACCAGTTATGGAGTGGGCGTGCCCTGTGGTGAGAGACCCTGTGGTGGTGTGGACTGTCACACTTTCTGCCTTCCCGGCCCGCATATTTTCAACTCTATGCTGTATTAATGCTAGTTTTTGGTTTTCGAGTAAAGACGTCTGACTGTAGCTCCAAAACTACCCATAAATTTTCTCGAATTACCTTACATTGCGATTCCCACACACACATGGTTTAACCTTATTTACCACTCCATGTTTTTGGAGAGTGCCAGGTCTCCTGCTGAACCTCATGCTCTGCTAACACCTGATCAGCCACCTCGTACTCGGGCTCAGACATATAGGAGCCCATGACAATCTGAGGTTCGTTTCCTCGAGTTAACGCGACCACCTCCTTTCTTTCGTGTCAGATTGAGCATCGTACTCTAGAATTTTTCTGTCCACAAGCGACAGATTCACTTGTCTGACACCGAGTAGCACTCCGCTAATCATAACATCTACCGACAAGTGTCAGCCAGAGTGTCTGCGGGCGTCCCTGTTTCTGACGTCATCATAACAGTCGTAGCCCTGTTGGAGGGAGATGTTTTTTTTCGCGCTGCTTTTTACAAAAGTCGTTTTTTTACGAAAATACAGCCTGGAATCAATTATTTTTGGTGGAATTAGGTGTTTTGAATGTACGTACATTCAACATAATTCGCAAAAAAAAATTGGGTCCTGGACGATTACTTTTAAGATTAGAATTGATACCATTGAAACCTTTTAATACCATTGATAATTTGTTTCATGAAAAATACATATTTTAAGCTCATAACATTGTAAAATATAGTTGTGTAAAAGTGCTGATAATGTCAAATGGAGGGGGGGACATTTTTTAGCCCTTCAAAATAGATTAAATACTTGAAAAACGTTGTTTTTTAAGAGTTAAAATTGAACTAGATTTCATGAAAATACATATTTTAAGCTCATAATATGTATAATAAGTGTTTGTAAAAGTGCTGAATAGTCACAATTCTACATTTTTTAGCCTCATCAAAAATACATTAAAATACTTGAAAAAAACATGTTTTTTAAGATTAAAATTGATAACCTTAAAAAAAAAAAAAAAATTTCATGAAAAATAACATATTGTTAGATATTCATTTGTAAAATATAGTTGTAGCAAATATCAACGGTAAGCTATTTAGCTACTAATATAAAGAAATATACTTCTCAATTTGTGTGGAAAAACTACTCTCACTGATAACTAGCTTTATCAATATCTTGTATCTAGCTTTGTAAATCATTGAAAACACTACATTTTTTGGGTTTATAGCCAATAGATAGTAAAACTACTTGTATATAATTAAAAAAACCCCCCAAAGATTACCTACAGTTACGAGAACTATGAAAACGCTTGCAATATACCGTTATATCACAATTAATAACCTCTTACTCTTCTATTTTATTAGCTTAATGTAATGTAAGCTAATTATAGGTGCAAATTATTCTAAAAAAGGATTGTATACTTCATTTGTAGAAACTAGCTATATTCAACCGATAACTAGCTTAAATCATTGAAAAGAACCATTTTTGAGGGTATAACGCATTATCATAAGTTAAATTCCTTCTATTTATTATATAGCACTACAATATAAAGAAACTATGAAAAACACGTGTAATATACAATTGTATCACATATAGAAGTCTCAACTCCTATTATAAGCGTACATATTTTAAAATAGCAATTTACCTAACGAAAACACTAAATACCACATTTTTAATTTCTCTTATCAAAAAAAGGGCTGAATAATGTCAATTTTCGACATTTTTAGCCCTATGCAAAATCATTAAAACACTTGAAAAAAAACGTTGTTTTTGATTAATTGATACCAAAAATTTCCTGAAGAATACATATTTTAAGCTCACAATTTGAAAATATAGTTGTGTAAAAGTGCAGAATAATGTCAAATTTCGACATTTGTTAAGGCCCTTTCAAAATAACATTAAAATACTGAAAAAATGTTGTTTTTTAGATAAAATTGATACCTAAATTTCATAAAACATGCATATTTTCAGCTATTAATTTTGTGAAATATAGTTTTAGCAAATATCAGAAAGCTATTTAGCTACCCAATATAACGGAATATAATTCAATTTTGTAGAAAAAAACAGATCTTACTGTAACCTAGCTAAAAATCATTGAAAATACTACATTTTATGGGTTTATAGCAATATGATAGTTAAAACCACTTGTATATTACCATAACGCTATAGTTTACTAAGAAACTATGAAAAACGCTGCAATATACCGTTCTCATCACAATAAATAACCTCTTACTTTTCTATTTAATACTTAATGTACTGAAGCTACTTATAGGTTCCAATTATGCTAAAAATAGGATTTATATACTTCCATTTTGTAGAACACAGCTATATATCACCGATAACTAGCTTAAAAATCATTGAAAAGATCACATTTTGAGGGTATAAAGCATTATCGTAAGTTAAATACCTTCTATTTATGATATTAAACTACAATCTCACGAAAGTATGAAAACACTGTAATATACAATTCCGATGACAATATAGAGACTCAATTTTTATTATAACCTTAAGTATTTACCATAGCATTTTCTAACGAAAAAACTATAATACCACACATTTTGAATTCGCTTGCAAAAAAAAGTACTGAATCATTCAATTTTTTCGAAATTTTTTAACCCTTCAAAAATACATTAAAACACTTGAAAAACGTTGTTTTTTAAGATTAAACTGAATACCTAAATTTTCATGAAAATACATAGTTTAAAGCTCCTAATATGTAAAATATAAGTTTGGTGCAAAAATGCTTAGTAATGTCACATGTCGACATTTTTTGCCTTTCAAAAATACATTAAAATATTGTAAAAACATTATTTTTAGGATTAAAATTGATACTAAATTTCATGGACATTACATATTTTTTTAGCTATTCTTTTGTAAAATAATAGTTGTAGGAAATATCAAAGCTATTTAGCTACAGATATAAAGAAATATACTTCAATTTGTAGAAAAACAAAAACTCTTCACTGATAACTTTCTAAATCATTGTAAACAATACATTTATTGGCTTATAACAATATGCTAAGTAAAACTACTTGTATATATACAATACCGCTACAGTTTACAAGAAACTATGAAAAACGCTTGCAATATACCGTTATATCACATTAAATAACCTCTTACTCTGCGATTTTATTAGCGTAATGTAATGTAAGCTACTTATAGGTGCAGAATTATTCTAAATAAAGGATTGTATACTTCAATTGGAAGGAAACACTATATATCACCGATAACTAGCTAAATCATTGAAAATAACACATTGTTGAGGATATAAATATTATCATGCGTTAATTTACCCATTTATAATTTACAAGAAACAATGCAAAACACGTGTAATATACAATTGATATAGATCTCAAACTCCATTTATGAAGCTTTAAGTAGTTTAAAATGAGCATTTACTAACGAAAAACAACTATAATACCACATTTTGAATTTCTCTATCCAAAAAGGGTCTGAATAATGTCAATTTTCGACCTTTTTTAGCCTGACAAAAATACATTAAAAACTTGAAAAAAACGTTGTTTTTAATATTAAATTGATACTTAATTTTAATAAAAATACATATTTTAAGCTTATAATATTGTAAAAATATAGTAGTGTGAAAATGCTGAATAAATGTCAAATTCGACATTTTTTGCCCTTCAAAATACATTAAAATACTTGAAAAAAGTTGATTTTTAAGATGAAATTGATACCTAAATTTCATGAAAAATACATGTTTTTAGCTCATAATATTGTAAATTAGTTGTGTAAAAAGTGCCTGACTAATGTCAGATTTCGACATCTTTTAGCCCTTCAAAATCATTAAATACTTGAAAAAAGTTGCTTTTAGATTGAAATTGAACCTAAATTTTCATGAAAATACATGTGTTTAGCTCATAATATTGTAAATATAGTTGTGTAAAAGTGCTGAATAATTTCAATTTCGACATCTTTAGCCCCCCCCATCAAACATACATTAAAATACTTGAAAAAATGTTGTTTTTTAAGATTTAAATTGAACTAAATCTCTACAAAGATACTATTTTTTATCTCTTAATTTTGTAAATATTTTGTGCAAATATCAAAAAGCTATTTAGACTACCGATATAAAGGAATACACTTCAATTTGGTAGAAAAGTAACGCGGTTCTTCACATGATAAAATAGCTAAAATCATTGAAAACCCTACATTTTATGGGTTTATAGCAATATATAAGTAAATTACTTATATATATAACAATAACGCCACAGTTTACAAAGAAACTATAAAACGCTTGCAATATACCGTTATATCACAATAAATAACCCTCCTACTCTCTATTTTTTATAGCTTACTGTATGTAAGCTACTTAATAGGTGCAAATTATCTTAAAAAAAGGATTGTAACTTTTCAATTTTGTAGGAAAACACTATATTTCAACCGATAACTAGCTAAAATAATTGAAAAGAACACATTTTTAGGGTATAAAAGCATTATCGTAAGGGTATTCCTTCTCTTATGATATAACACTACAATGTATCTGTACAAGAGACTATGAAAAACACGTGTATATCCCAATTGTAATCACAATATCTCAACTCCTATTATAACTTCAGTAGTTTAAAATAGCATTTTTTCTAACGAACCCACTTATAATACCACATTTTGATCCTCTATAAAAAAAGGGCTGAATAATGTCAATGTTTCGACATTTTTAGCATTCACAAATACATTAAAACACTTGAAAAAAAGTTGTTTTTAAGATTAAAAATGATACCTAAAGTTTCAATGAAAAATACATTTTTTAAGTCTCCATAATATTGTAAATATAGTTTTGGTAAAAAAGCTGAATATCTGTAAAATTTTCGAATTTTTGAGCCCTTCAAAAATACATCAAATACTTGAAAAAATGTTGTTTTTTTAAGATTAAAATTTGATACCTAAATTTTATGAAAAATATATATTTTAACCTCATAATATTGTAACATTGTTGTGTATAAGTGCTTTAATAATGTCAAATTTCGCATTTATTTGCCTCTCAAAAAATATTATTACAATATTTGCAAAAACAATGTTTTTAAGATTGAAAATTGATACCTGAATTTCATGTGAATACATATTTTTAGCTATTAATTTGTAAAATGTAATTGTAGCAAATTTCAAAAGCTATTTAGCACCAGATATAAAGAAATATACTTCAATTTTGTAGAACAAAACAACTCTTCACTGAGAACGTGGCTAAATCATTGAAGAACACACATTTTTTATGGTTTTTCTACGCATATGAAAGTAAAACTACTTGTAATATAATAACGCTATACATTTTACAAGCAACTATGAAAAACGCTTGCAATATATGGTTATATCACAATAAATACACTCCTACTCTTCTATTTAATAGCTTAATGTAATGTAAGCTACATATAGGTGCAAATTATTCTAAAAAAAGGATTGTGTTATTCAATTTGTAGAAAAACTGCTATATATCGCCGATAACTAGCTAAAATAATTGAAAGGAACACAGTTTGAGGGTATAAAGCATTATCGTAAGGTAAATTCCTTCTATTTATGATTTAACACTACAATTTACAAGAGACTTTGAAAAACCACGTGTAATTACAATTGCATCACAATATAGTCTCAAAACCCTATTATGGGCTTACAGTAATTTAAAATAGCATTTTCTAACGAAAACAACTATAATACTACATTTTGAATTTCTCTATCATAAAAAGAGCTGAATAATGTCAATTTTCGATATTTTTTAGCCCCTGAAAAATACATTAAAACACTTGAAAAACGTTGTTTTTAAGATTAAAAGTAATACCTAAATTTCATGAAAAAGTACATATATTAAGCTCATAATAATGTAAAATATAGTTGTGTAAAAGTGCTGAATAATGTCAAATTTCGACATTTTTTAGCCCTTCAAAAATATTAAAATACCTGAAAAAACGTTGTTTTTAAAATTAAAACTGATACCTAAATTTCATGAAAAATACATATTTTTAGCTCATATATTGTAAAATATAGTTGTGTAAAAGTGCTTAATAATGTCAAATTTCGACATTTTTAGCCCTTCAAAAATACTTTAAAGTACTTGAAAAGACATTGTTTTTAAGATTAAAATTGATACCTAAATTTCATGAAAAAATACATATTTTTAGTTAATAATTTTGTAAAATATAGAAGAAGCAAATATCAAAAGCTATTTAGCTTTTTATATTCTTTATATTTAGATATAAAGAAATATACTTCAATCTGTAGAAAAAAAAAACTCTGCTAGAATCATTGAAAACACTACATTTTATGTGTTTATAGCAAAATGATAAGTAAAACTACTTGTATATATACAATTACGATACAGTTTACAAGAAACTATGAAAAACGCTTGCAATTTACGGTTATATCACAATAATTAACCTCTTACTCTTCTATTTATTAGCTTAATGTAATGTAAGCTACTTATAGGTGCAAATTATTCCTAAAAAAAGATTGTATACTTCAATTTGTAGGAAAACAGCTATATATCACCGATAACTAGCTAGAATCATTGAAAAGAACACATTTTGAGGGTATAAAGTATTATCATAAGTTAAATTCCTTCTATTTATTATATAACGCTACAATATACAAGAAACTATAAAAAACACGTGTAATATACAATTGTATCACAATATAGTCTCAAACTCCTATTATAAGCTTACAGTAATTTAAAATAGCATTTTTTTACGAAAACAACTATAATACCACATTTTGAATTTCTCTGTCAAAAAAAGGGCTGAATAATGTCAATTTTCGACATTTTTAGCCCTGCAAAAATACATTAAAACCCCTGAAAAAACGTTGTTTTTAAGTTTAAAATTGATACCAAAATTTCATGAAAAATACATATATTAAGCTCATCATAATATTGTAAAAAATAGTTCTGTAAAAGTGCAGAATAATGTCAAATTTCGACATTTTTTAGCCTTTCAAAAATACATTAAAATATCTGAAAAAATATTGTTTTTAAGATTAAAATTGATACCTAAATTTCATAAAAAATACTTATTTTTAGCTATTAATTTTGTGAAATATAGTTGTAGCAAATATCAAAAAGCCATTTAGCTACAGATGTAAAGGAAATACTTCAATTTGTAGAAAAAAACCAACTCTTTCACAGATAACTAGCTAAAAT
>JACEEZ010003814.1:14962-26368 GCA_016584305.1 Chionoecetes opilio
AAAATAAAAAATTAAAAAAAACCCTCATTTAAAAAAAAAAAACCTTCAAAAAATTTAAAAAAAAAAATTTTCCTTTATGTATAGCTTAAGTAAAAGTATTAAAAAGCAAATTTCAAAAAAAGAACCTTTTTAAAAAAAGTTATTTCCCCAAATACTAAAACTTTTTGAAAAAAAAAACATTTGGAGAATTATTTAAAAGATTTACTCGAAGTAAAAAGCTTCCCGTTTATTTAATGATAAAAACACCAAGTTTTTATTAAGAAAACTATGAAAAGCACTTGTAATACACAATTGTATCACAATATATAACCTCAAACTCCTTTTATAAGCTTACAGTATTTTAAAATAGCATTTTCTAACGAAAACAACAATAATACCACATTTTGAATATCTCTTTCAAAAAAGAGCTCAATAAAATCAATTTTCGACAATTTTTAGCACTTCAAAAATACATTAAAACACCTGCAAGAACGTTATTTTTAAGATTAAAATTGATACTTCTATTTCATGAAAAAAGCTATATTTCACCGACAACTATCTAAAATCATTGAAAAGAACACATTTTGAGGGTAAAAAGCATTATCATGAGGTAAATTCCTATTATTAATAGGCGCCAACACCACCAGGCGGCAACACTGCCATGGCCGCAACACTGCCACGCCCGCAACAGCCGGCGGCAACACTGCCATGGCGGAACACTGCCACGCCCGCAACACAGCCGACGGCAACACTGCCATGGCGGCAATACTGCCACGCCCGCACACAGCCGGCGGCACCACTGCCATGGCGGTAACACTGCCACGTCCGCAACACCGCCACGCCTGCAACACTGCCATGGCGGCAATACTGCCACGCCCGCACACAGCCGGCGGCACCACTGCCATGGCGGTAACACTGCCACGCCCGCAACACCGCCACGCCTGCAACCCTGCCATGGCGGCAATACTGCCACGCCCGCACACAGCCGGCGGCACCACTGCCATGGCGGCAACACTGCCACGCCAGCAACTGGGCACCACAGCCCTCCACATCAAATCAGCAACAGTAACACCAGCAGCACCGCTCCACCAACCAAGATTTCTTTCCTCCTCCCTCGTCACTAGGAGGGGAGTATTGTAGCGGCTTCCTCCCTACACACCGCTAGGAGGGGAGTTTGTAGCAGTCTCCCCTACAAACTTCATTCTCTCTTACACCAGCTCCAAAAGAGAAAACTTGTGGTTTTAGCCCACACTAATATAACTTGTTTTTATTAATGTTCAGTATTTATATATACTTTTTCATAACCCTTTATTTTATGTTTTCTAATGTAACTATAATTAACAAATATGTAACTCACCATCTCACATTCACCCCTTACCCAGCGCGCACTGCATTAGCGCGCTGACCTAAAAACCATTGTACTATTTATTATTCAAATCTGTTTTTTATATATGTATGTTGATATTTTCAATTAAAATGAACCTTACCACTGGAGTCAGAGTTTCTCTCTCCAGTGTGACCAACTAGCAATCATCACTCCCGTCACGGTTAAATAAGAACATAAAAAAATAAGGAAGCTACAAGAGGCCGCGAGGCCTACACGTGGTAGTTCCTGTCACCTAACACTACCTACATCCACCTTTCATCCCCATCCATGAACCTATCCAGCTCCCCTTTAAAAGTCCCCAATGACCCAGCACTAACTACCTGTCTACTGAGACCATTCCATTCATTCACCACCCTATTTGTGAACCAGTTTTTCCCTATTTCCTTTCTAAATCTACGCTTTTCCAGCTTGAATCCGTTACTTCTTGTTCTACCCTGGTTAAAAGCCGTAAGAACTTTTCCTACCTCTCCTTTATTAAATCCCTTTATCCACTTAAAAACTTCTATCAGATCGCCCCTTACTCTGCGTCTCTCGAGTGAGTGTAAATTTAATAACTTCAATCTCTTCTCATAACTAAAGTTACGCATCCCTTGTATCATTTTGGTCATCCTTCTCTGCACTTTTTCTAACAACACTATATCCATCCTGTAATATGGAGACCAAAACTGAACTGCATAGTCTAGGTGAGGCCTGACTAGAGCCAGGTAAAGCTTTAGAAAAACTTCCGCACTTCTACTTTTAACACTTCTGGTAATGAATCCTAATACTCTATTAGCTCTATTTCTGGCCTCAATACATTGTTTCCTAGGTCGGAGATCTGGGCTCACCCTCACTCCAAGATCTTTTTCACCTTCTGATCTTTTCAGCGATACATTGCTTATGGTGTATCTATTACCAGGGTTTTTTCTACCAACATTCATAACGCTACATTTATCAATATTAAATTCCATCTGCCATCTGACTGCCCACTCATTAAGTTTATCTAAGTCTCCCTGCAATATGTTTACGTCAGATTGTGATCCAATAATCCTACCTAACTTGGTATCATCAGCAAACTTGCTGATATCACTGCTAATCCCACTATCCAAGTCGTTGATGTAAATAAAAAATAGTAATGAGCCCAAAACAGACCCATGTGGAGCTCCACTTGTCACCAGTCCCCATTCAGATTTGGAACCATTAATTGTAACCCTTTGTTGCCTATTACTTAGCCAAGCTCTGATCCAATGAAGAACCTTCCCATCTATAAAATGAGCCCTAACCTTATTTAAGAGTCCCTCGGGTGGTACTTTGTCAAATGCCTTACTAAAGTCCAGATATATTATATCAATCCTTATCATTATCTGCCGTCTCATAAACTTTCCTATAAAAACTCAATAAATTGGTGAGACATGACCTACCCTTGGTGAATCCATGTTGTGAATCATTGATCAAACTATGTTTATCTAAGTGCTCTCTAATGTTTTTTGCAATAATAGATTCCAATAATTTACCCACCACTGATGTTAGACTTACGGGTCGATAATTTGACTTTAGTCCTCTGTCTCCCTTCTTAAATATGGGAACATTTCCTTTCCTCCACAATAATGGCACATCGCCTATCTCAACCGATTTCCTAAAAATGTGCACTAACGACTCACTAACAACCTCCTTGCATTCCTTTAATACCCTGGGATACACTTCATCTGGTCCTGGCGATTTAAATGTTTTCATTTTTTCTATACTCTCCTCCACCATTCCCCTAGTTATCAGAATATCTTTGAGTTTCTCCTCATCGCTTCCTTTGAACATCTGTTCACTATCAGGTATCGTCTGTGTATCCTCCTCCGTAAAAACACTTGTGAAATAATCATTTAGACTCCTACACATATCTTCATCCGTATTTAAGACCTCACCCTGTCCTGACCTTAACGGCCGAACTAATTCCCTTGTCTTTCTTTTATAAACCTGATAGAACCCCTTTGGGTCCCTTTTCGCCTGTTCTGCTACTTTAATCTCATAACTGTTCTTAGCAACTCGAGTTAATTTCTTCACTGTCCTCACCATCACGTTATACTGTTCTTTGTTTACCAATCTTGCCTTGAACCTTAAATAAATGTTTCTTTTTACTCCAATGTTGTGTTTAAACTTGGTGGTCATCCATTTTGGATCACTCTTTCTGGACCTTATTTCCCTATAAGGAATATTTCTTTTCTGTCCGTCAATTATATTCCTTACAAATGAGGTATAATCCTCCTCAGCTCCGACCTCACTTCCCCTTCTAACCTCTCTAATTACCTCCTCAGCCCTGACATCACTTCCCTGTCTAACCGCTCTAATTATCTCCTCAGCCTCGACCTCACTACCATATCTGACCGCGCCAATTACCTCCAGATGCCTTCCTAATCCTTCATAATTGGCCTTTCCAGCTGTCAACGCCCTGTCCTGGGAAAATTTCTTCTCCTCCATCCCACACCTCTTATTGATAACCTCCAGGTGTCTTCTTAATCCCGCATAATTGGCCTTTCTGAAATTAGGTATTCGATGCCTATTGCCACTTAATTTTCCAACTTCCCATTTTAAGCTAAATCTGATCTCATAATGGTCGCTATTATCTAATTTCCCACCGACCTCCACATTTGTAACTAAATCGTCTCTATTTGTCAGCAATAGATCTAGAATATTATCTCCTCTAGTAGGCTCCTTGATTGCTTGACTTAGGAAGTTATCCTGGATTATATTTAACAATTCATCTGCATCGCTGTCATCTATGATTAAATCCCAGTCTATATTTCTAAGATTAAAATCTCCCACCACGCATAATCGATTATATCTGCAGGCCTTGTTTATTTCTTCCCATATAGGAGCTGAATCCTCTTTACATAAGTTTGGAGGTCTATACACTACACCCAAAACAATTTTCTCAGTTCCCTCCGCAACCTCTACCCATATAGACTCTATGCTGTCATCTGTTTTTATAACATTGTTAACACAACACTGCAATGCATCTCTTGCATAAAGCGCAACTCCTCCTCGTCTGCCTACTCTGTCCTTGTGAAATAACTTATACCCAGCTATCTCGACTTCCGGATCGAATACCTTTCCTGACATATCCAGCCATGTTTCTGGTGGTGGCCGGCAAACCCTTTGCCTCATAACAATATCGCTGGTGCTTCATTCAAGGGCGAGATTATTATTTTAGAGTTTTTGATGTGCTTGGTATTAATTTGCCATAATTTTCCTTGAAAATCACTACTTTTTCAGCAGGGAGGAAAGAGTGTGTAGAAAAAATAGTGATTTCCAAGAAAAACGACTCATAATAATTCAAAACATCAAAATCTATCCGAAAAATGTTTCGTCCAAAAAAAGAGGCTGGACTCTCTTCTGAATCCTTATCATTGTTTACAATAATGAGACCAAGTCATAATACACACACAAATATTTGCACAAAATGCCCGTAGGGAAAAATAAGTGAAAAAGAAAAACAAATTAAATAGGTATTAAAAAAAAAATTTTACTCTAGGAACAATTTCGCTAGACAATTTGGAACATGGTTTATGTTTACCTTATTGTATAGACTGCGGAGTCTATTGGGGTCTTTAAAAGGAGTCTGGATAAATTCATGGATGGGGAAGAGAGGTGGATATAGGTAGAGTTAAGTAACAGGAACTACCTCGTGTAGGTTTCACGGCCTCTTCTAGCTTCCTTACTTTCTTATGTTCTTATGTTCTTATGTATTCTGAGAAACTTTCTCTCATTTAGTTTGTCACAAAACAATACTTTCGGGGATATGGAAGATCATTTTAGGCGAGGGAATACGTCCCTTGAGTTAATGCAATCCATGTTTGATTACATTATAATGTATGAAGGTTCCAGACCTGAGAGCTTTGGTTCAAGATGCGATTATATTTCATTAGAACACCTGTATATGGGCACACGGAGTATTCTTATGTCTAAAGAAACCGGCAGTATGCTGAAGGTTGCCATGAAGGGTGGACGTGGTCTTTCTGCCTCCTGCACCCCAGTCAGGAGGTTAAAGGTGAGGTTAGCTTTACAACCCTTTGGGATGGATTAGTATGTTCAGGTAAGATTTCATCAAGTATATCTGTGAATTTTGTCTCCCCACCCAAAACCCCGCATTCCCACCAGGTCTCCAAGATCGTAGGGGGTGGAGAAGCAAACAGAAGAATTTCCGGACAGTTTGCAGAAAGAGGTTCTTAAAATGTACGCCTTTTTTGGACCTACCATTCAATGTTTCTTTTTTTTCCAGATAACTTTTCTTCTATAACGTTTTTGGGAGAAGGGCTTAATAATAAGAGTTACGGGTACGCTGCAAGATACCGCACTCTCTCTTGACGAAGTCAGAGAGGCTGTAGCAAAGTTGAAGGGTGGAAAGGCAGCTGGTGTTTGTAATATCAGTGCGGAGCTCCTCAAAGCTGGGGGTGAGGCCATGATCCGCGGGTTGCATGCTGTTTTTTTTTCCCCTGACTGCCGTGTGGCAATAGGTACCATTCCTCCTGACTGGAAAAGGGGGGCGGGTCGTCCCTATCTGGAAAGGGAAAGGGGGACCGTCAGGACTGCAACAATTACCGCGGTATTACACTGCTCAGCGTACAGGCAACGGTGCTTGCCCCCATATATTGGCTGACACGAATCGCAGTCATATGGGTGAAGCATCAGAGACCTCAGCAGTCTGGGTTCACGCCTGGTAAAGGCAACACGGACCGTATCCTAGCGCTTAGTGTCCTGGTGGCAACGCCGACGTGAGTTTCGACAGGGGATGCTTGCAGCCTATGTTGATCTCAAGAAGGCGTTTGACTCAGTGCACGTGAGTCAACCTGGGATCATCTGCGACTTCGAGGGATTTCCTGCAAGGGGACTATTGGGTTTGATAAAACGGGTCTGTATTCCTGGGACTGAGGATGTGCTGTTGAAGTGTGGGGCAGGCGTATCCAGCTTCTTTCCTGTGAAATACAGGAGTGAGGCAGGGGTGCGTCCTTGCCCCATCACTTTCAACGCTTGTATGGACTGGGTATTTGGACAAGGTGGTAGATCAGAAGTGATGTGGAGCATCCATCGGCAACACCAAGATCAATGATCTTGTTTTTGCCGATGAGCAGTAATCTTTGCTGAGTAGCTGGCCAGGTCCTGGTGATGGCTGCTCGAGGCGCTGCACGAGAGGGCAAAAGCCTTGGGGACTTGAGTCTCCTGGCTCAAGGACCAAGAGTCCAGGGATTTGGAGGACATACTAGATGAAGCAGTACAGTCTGTTATGCGTGTGGCCGAGGACATTGAGATCTTGGAAAGTTTTACATTACCTTGGTAGCGCAGTCCATAATGACGGCGGGTCACGTCAAGAAGTCTTACGGGCGGATTGGCATAGCCCACGGTGTTATGGACTCGCTCAGAGGGAGTATTTGGCGTTGTCGTACCTGTGCCAGGAGGGGACAAGATCCGGGATCTTCAAGTCGCTTGTGGATCCCTGGCCTACTCTATGGTTGTGAGGACAGTGGACACTAAATAGTGACTTGAAGAGGACGAATCAATGCCTTTGGTAATAAGTGTCTTCGCATTAATCATGAGGGATCGCTGGGATGATTACGTGTCAAATCAGCGATTGCACCGTGAGGACTGAATCGAGGCCTATTACCTGCATAGTACGGTCAGCGCCAACTTCGGCTATATGGGCATTTGGCACGTACCCTGAAACCGATCCTTCCCATCGGGTTGTATCGTAAGAGACAATCCGGCGTGAGGAGGCCAAGGGGCGGAAGGGGGCACAAGGCTCGTGGCTGGGCAAGTTGATGTTTCTTGTCGAGAGCTGCTGGTATGGGAAAGGAGCCGCATGGGAACTCGCGCGGGGTGACCCCGGGAGGGCGTCGTAGTGTGGGCGAGGCGACGCGCCCCCCGGCGTATGCCCCCAATGATGATTTGATTGCAGATAACAGCATGCGGTGGGAGGGGATCGGCCGGAATAGTGGCGTGTGGGTCTGTGGGACCCCCACACGCCATATTGCCGGCATCCCCTCCCCACCGCTTGCTGTCATTCTGGCAATCAATCAATCATTGGGGGCATAAGACGGGGGGGCGCGTCGCATCGCACAAACACGACCCACTCCCGGGAAGGTCACCACGCGCGAGTTTCCCATGCAGGCTCCTTCCATGACAAGCAGCTACGACAAGAAAAATCAACGGGCCCCAGCCACGAGGGCCTGGTGCCACCTTAGCCCATTGGCCGCCGCCACGCGGATGGCTCTACAGGATACAAACAGAGGGGAAGGACGGTTTAAGGGTAGCGCGCCACAGACCATATAGCCGAAGTGGCGGACGGACTATGCAGGAAGGCCTCGACAGTCACGGGCAAGCGATTTTTTGATCATCGAATCATCCAGCGTTATTACTCCTCTGTTATGGTATATTATGCGATTAGTACTATGCGTTAGTTACTCATTTTAATGTCTTGGTTATGATTTTTGTCTTTCATATTGTTCTTACTACGTGCCCTATTTTCCAAACTTACTATTGTATGTTGTAGGCAGGGACAAAAGCGACTGAAAGATCGGATCTTTGTCCTCCTGCACAGGTAACGACAACGCCAAATATCCCGCTGAGCGAGTCCATAACCACCGTCGGGCTATGCCATTCCGCCGTAAGACTTCTTGACGTGACCCGCCGTCATTAGGACTGCGCTACCAAGTATGTAAAACTTTCCAAGATTCTTTGCAATGTCCTCGCCACAAGCATTGAACAGACTGTACTGCTTCATCTAGTAGGTCTCCAAATACCTTGGGACATTGGTCTTGAGCCAGGAAGGAGACCTCAAGTCCCAAAGGCTTTGCCTCCTCGTGCAGCGCCTTCGAGAGCCATCACCAGGAACCTCAGGCTACTCAGCAAAGTATTACTGCCTTCATCGGCAAAACAAGATCAGTGAATCTTGGGGTTGCCGATGGATGCCTCCACAATCACTTTGATCTACAACCTTGTCCAATAACCAGTCCATACAAGCGTTGAAAAGTGCAGGGCAAGGGGACGCACCCCTGCATCCACGCCGGTATTCACAGGAAAGAAGTGGATACACCTGCCCCAAACTTCACAGCACTCGCAGTCCCAGAATACAGACCAGTTTACAAACCAATAGTCCTTGCAAGGAATCCCTCGAAGTCGCAGAAGATCCAGAGTGGATCACGATGCACGAGTCAAACGCCTTCTTGAGATCAACATTAGGCTGCAAGCATCCCTGTCGAAACTCACGTCGGCGTTCCACCAGGACACGAAGCGCTCCTAGGATACGGTCCGTTTTGTGACTTACAGGCGTGAACCCAGACTGCTGAGGTCTTCTGATGCTTCACCAGATGACTGCGAATTCGTGTCAGCAATAGATGGGCAAGCACTTGCCTGGTACGCTGAGCAGGTGTAATACCGCGGTAATTGCTTGCAGTACTGACGGTCCCTTTTCCCTTTCCCCAGATAGGGACGAACCAGCCCCCCTTTTCCAGTCAGGAGGAATCTTAACCTGATTGCCACACGGCAGTAGGACAGCATGCACCCGCGGATCGGCCTCACCCAGCTTTGAGGAGCCCGCACTGATAATTACAAAAACCAGATGCTGTCCACCCTTCAACTTTGCTACGCCTCTCTGACTTCGTCAAGAGAGAGTGCGTATCTGCAGCGTACGTAACTCTTATTATTAAGCCCTTTTCTCCCAAAAAGCTTATAGAAGAAAAGCTATTTCTGCAAAAAAAGAAACATGAATGTAGGTCCAAAAAAGGCGTTACATTTTAAGAACCTCTTTCCTGCAAACTGTCCGGAAATTCTTTGTTTCTATCCACCCCCATACGATCTTGGAGGGGACCTGGTGGGAATGCGGGGTTTTGGGTGGGGAGACAAATTCACAGATTATACTTGATGGAAATCTTACCTGAAACATACTAATCCATCCCAAGGGTTGTAAAGCAACCTCACCTTTAACCTCCTGACTGGGGTGCAGGAGGCAGAAAGACCACGTCCACCCTTCATGGCAACCTTCAGCATACTGCCGGTTTCTTTAGACATAAGAATACTCCAGTGTGCCCATATACAGGTGTTCTAATGAAATATAATCGCATCTTGAACCAAAGCTCTCAGGTCTGGAACCTTCATACATTATAATGTAATCAAACATGGATTGCATTAACTCAAGGGACGTATTCCCTCGCCTAAAATGATCTTCCATATCCCCGAAAGTATTGTTTTGTGACAAACTAAATGAGAGAAAGTTTCTCAGAATACATAAGAACATAAGAACATAAGAAAGTAAGGAAGCTAGAGAGGCCGTGAAAACCTACACGAGGTAGTTCTGTTACTTAACTCTACCTATATCCACCTCTCTTCCCCATCCATGAATTTATCCAGACTCCTTTTAAAGACCCCAATAGACTCCGCAGTCTATACAATAAGGTAAACATAAACCATGTTCCAAATTGTCTAGCGAAATTGTTCCTAGAGTAAAATAATACCTATTTATTTGTTTCTTTTTCCTACTTTTTTCCCTACGGGCATTTTGTGCAAATATTTGTGTGTGTATTATGATTTGGTCTAATTATGTAAACACGATAAGGATTCAGAAGGAGAGTCCAGCCTCTTTTTGGACGAAACAATTTTAGGATAGATTTGATGTTGTGAATTAGATGAGTCGTTTTTCTTGGAAATCACTATTTTTTCTACACACTCTTTCCTCCCTGCTGAAAAAGTAGTGATTTTCAAGGAAAATTATGGCAAATTAATACCAAGCACATCAAAAACCTAAAATAATAATCTCGCCCTTGAATGAAGCACCAGCGATATGTTATGAGGCAAAGGGTTTGCCGGCCCACCACCAGAAAACATGGCGGATATGTCAGGAAAGGTATTCGCACCGGAAGTCGAGATTAGCTGGGTATAAGTTATTCAACAAGGACCGAGTAGGCAGGACGAGGAGGAGTTGCGCTTGAGCAAGAGATGCATTGTTTCTTTCTTTTTTTTTCAGTGTTGTGTTAACAGTATAAAAACAGATGACAGCATAGAGTCACTATGTGTAGAGGTTACGGAGAGGGACTGAGAAAATTGTTTTGGTGAGTGTATTAGACTCCAAACTATTTAAAGAGGATTCAGTCCTAATATGGGAAGAAATAAACAAGGCCTGCAGAATAATCGATTATGCGTGGTGGGAGATTTTAACTTAGAAATATAGACTGGATAAATCATAGATGACAGCGATCAGATGAATTTGTTAAATATAATACAGGATAACCTCTAAAGTCAAGCAATCAGGATGCCTACCTAATAGAGGAGGTAATATTCTAGATCTATGCTGACAAATAGAGACGATTGAGTACAAATGTTGGAGGGCGGTGGGAAATAGATAATCGCGACCATTAGAGATCAGATTTAGCTAAAATGGGAAGTTGGAAAATTAAGTGGCAAAATAGGCATCGAATACTAATTTCAGAAAGGCCAATTATGCGGGATTAAGAAGACACCTGGAGGTTATCAATAAGAGGTGTGGATGAGGGAAGAAATTGTTCCCAGGACAGGGCGTTGACAGCTGGAAAGGCCAATTATGAAGGATTAGTAAAGGCATCTGGAGGTATTGGCGGGTCAGATATGGTAGGTGAGGTCGAGGCTGAGGAGATAATTAGAGCGGTTAGACAGGAGTTATGTCAGGGCGAGGAGGTAATTAGAGAGGTTAGAATGGAAGGAAGGTCGGAGCTGAGGAGGATTATACTCAATTTTAGGAATATAATTGACGGACAGAAAGAAATATTCCTTATAGGGAAATAAGGTCAGAAAGAGTGATCCAAAATGGATTGACCACCAAGTTCTTTTAAACACAAATTGGAGTAAAGAAACATTTATGTAAGGTTCAAGGCAAGAGTTGGTAAACAAAGTGAACAGTTATAACGTTGATGGTGAGGGTACAGTGAAGAAATTTAACTCGCAGTTGGCCTAAGAACAGTTATGAAGATTAAAGTAGCAAACAGGCGAAAAGGGACCCAAAGGGGTTTATCAGGTTTATAAAAGAAAGACAAGGGGAATTAGTTCGG
>JACEEZ010003816.1:0-14165 GCA_016584305.1 Chionoecetes opilio
TCGAGGGCGATCCCATGTACGACTCGGTCACCCTCAGGACGCGTTGCTCCTCGTGCAGGGGCTCGCTGGGCACCTCCTCGTGCAGGGCTCGCTGGGACACCTCCTCGTGCAGGGGCTCGCCGGGCACCTCCTCGTGCAGGGGCTCGCCGGGCACCTCCCTCGTGCAGGGGCTCGCCGGGCACCTCCTCGTGCAGGGGCTCGCCGGGCACCTCGTGCAGGGGCTCGCCGGGCACCTCCTCGTGCAGGGGCACGCCGGGCACTCTTCCATTTTTGGCACTCAAAAAAATTTAGCACTCAATTTTTTTAGCACTCAAATATGTTTGGCACTCAAAAAATTTTGGCACTCAAAAATGTTGGCACAAATTTTTGCCACTAAAGTTTTTGGGGCACTACAAAATATTTTGGCACAATTTTCTTTTTTTGGCACTGCAAAAATGTTTGCCACAAAAAAATTGGCACAAAATTTTTTTGGCACTCAAAATGTTTTGGCACTCCCCAAACATCGTTGGCACTCAACATTTTTGGGCACTGACTGGCACTGTACTTTTTTGAAAATTTCGTCGTTGAAAAGTAAATTTGTAAACCTAAACTTTTAATTTATCTTTTGATTCGTTTTAATTATTTTTAAATTCATCTTTCATGTCATCTTGCAGTTTGTCTATTTATCAGTTCGCTAATTCAATTTTGTTTATCTTCACTATCGTAAACGGCATAACTAACTCATAGTCGTCTCCAGAAAGTCTTAAGACGAGGAATAATTATAATTGTATAAACTTACTCGTGATTTCCGTATTATTCTAACTCTCCAAGTGTATTCATGTGCAAGTTTTTCCTTCTTTATATTCAGTAATATATATGACCATTGTTAGTTATATTTATGTTTCATCTTTCATCCTCGAGTGGGTGGTTGTTGTGGCGACCTAAGTACATCTTTATGTTGCTACGTACCGCCATCCTCTACCAACTCCTTCAAACTCCCTTCCTTCCTTCTTCCTGATCTCATTTTTCGTCCTTCACTCTCCTCCTTGTCCTCCAACATCCCCAAACCCTCCACCCACGACCCGTAACTTGTCAGCAAAAAGTAAAAGATGGGAACACTGAGAGAGAGCAAGACAGATTAAAGGGGGGAGGGGGGGAAGTAGATGTAGAGAATACGAGCAGAAGATACCGGACTCTCTCCTCTCTCTCCTCTCTCTCTCCTCTCCTCTCTCTCTCTCTCTCTCTCTCTCTGTCTCAGGTCTCTCGTCTCTGGTCTTGTCTCTGTCTGTGTGTGTGTGTGGTGTGTGTGTGTGTGTGTGTGTGTGTGTGTGTGTGTGTGTGTGTGTGTGTGTGTGTGTGTGTGTGTGTGTGTGTGTGTGTGTGTGTGTTGTGTGGTGTGTGTGTGTGGTTTGGGTGTGTGTGTGTGGGTGTGTGTGTGTGTGTGTGTGTGGTGTGTGTGTGTGTGGTGTTGTGGTGTGTGTGTGTGTGTGTGTTGTGTGTGTGTGTGTGTGTGTGTGTGTGGTGTGTGTGTGGATGTGTGTGTGGTGTGTGTGTGTGTGTTGTTGTGTGTGTGTGTGTGTGTGCTGTGTGTTGTGTGTGTGTGTGTGTGTGTTGTGTGTGTGTGTGTGTGTGTGTGTGTGTGTGTGTTGTGTGTGTGTGTGTGTGTGTGTTGTGTGTGTGTGTGTGTGTGTGTGTGTGTGTGTGTGTGTGGGTGTGTGTGTGTGTGTGTGTTGTGTGTGTGTTTGTGTGTTGTGTGTGTGTTTGTGTTGTGTGTTGCCGAGCGCGGGGCTACTGCTCACAAGAGGCCGCGGGAGTTAAATTGGCAAAGTTGACTGTCTTCGTCCTACGATTAAAGAAAAAAGTGAAAAGGCTTTCCTAGTTGAAAATAATGTTGAAGAGGATAGAAAATACACTCTTCCCCTTCCCCTTCCACCTCCTCATCTTCCTCCCTTTCTCGGCTCCTTTCCTCTTCCTCCTCTCCCATCCCTGGCTTTTTCTACTATCATCATCTGCTTGTATTCTTCCTCTTCTCCAACTTGCCCTTCTTTATTATGTCCTTAATGCATGAGTTGTCCTATTTTGTTATGTGGTCAGGAGGAGAATAGGGTAGGATGAGGAGGAGGAGAGAGGAGGAGGAGGAGGAGGAGAGGAATTACTAGGATTACATAGGGTACAGACACCATGAGACTATTGGTCCATAGCGAGGGTAATCTGCTGAACTACATACTACTAACTATCACAACTACTTTGTAAGAAAACAGTTTTGGAAAAAAGATAACATGTCCCTAAATAGGATGGCAAACATGGAAGTTCCTAGTGCAAGAATGGATCGGAATATGAAAAATACTAACCTACAACTACACTATCCACTACAGACTAAATCGATACGGGGGCTAGATACGATTCGCACTTCAATACCCATTTACTTACAGTGTGTCGTCAAGTCTGTTTTGATGTAGTTATTGTGTTTGGCTCCGACAACATTTGCTGTAACTTGTTCCATCGATCACGATCTAACATTGAAATAATTTTTCGGAGATCGGTGATGCAACGTTGACCGTTTTAAGTTTTTAAACCTTATTTCTTGTTTGCACTTGAGTTGAAAGCTCGAAATAGGTTTCTCTTGATTATGACATCAAAACCTTTTAGGATCTTTAAAGGTTTCCTATCAAGTCCCCACGGATTCTACGAATCCTTTAGGAAAACATATTAAGTTTCCGCAGTCCTCTCCTTCATAAATGTTTCGCAGAGATGGAATTATTTGTTTGGTTGCTCTTCTTTGCAAACTGATTCCATTTGGCGTTGATCTTTTATACGAAGAAAAACAGGGCGAACCAGAATTGAACGGCTATATTCCAATTGCGGCCTAACCAAGGACGTGTATAATTGTGTCCATTACTTTCGGTCGCGTTTATGTGCAAAGTTACGTTTAATAAAGCCCAACATCATTTTGCCTTTTTACTGGCAGCTAGGCAATGCGAACTGGTTTTCAGATCATTACTAGATGAGGAAACACCTAAATCCCTTTTCCTTGCCTGTAACTTCCAGTTTAAACGATTTTTTTTTTTCCAGGCCCAATTTTGCATAGTTATATTTTTTTGAAAGGTTTTATCAATTGCCCTATATGCCCCATTTTCCTTTAACATTAAAAAATCAGAAATTGAAATTTTTTTTAATAGCCCATTTTATCACTCCCAATCTGAAATAGGTTTTTGGTTCGATATCAATTTTTTTGTATGGGGAGTTTTCGCAGTTTTTTTTTTTTCTCCTAGTATATGCCCTTTTTTTTACCGCCCTAAATTTTTTTTTTTGTGGTTCATCTGGCAAATTTTTTGGAGTATTTTTTTTTTTTTAGATACAAAGTTCCCCCCGCAAGTCCAGATCCCGTTTGGGATATATATCAAGAAAAAAAAGGGAGTAAGGACCCACGACCCGAAAGGGCCCTGAGGGCCCACCCCCACTAGTGGACAATTCCTAACCAATCAGATGCCCCCTCCACAACCATTTTTATTTACTAATAACCCCGTTTTGTTTTTTACCATTTTTTTTGAAAGCCAATCCGCCCAAATCCCATGAACATAATTCATTGGCCTCTCCTATGCCATCGTGGTGGTGCCCCTTAGCATTGGTCCCAAACCCCGTCCCCCCCCCCCCCCCCGCTTATGTGGAAACTGTAAACTCGAAAAGGCTTTTTTTTTCTTGAAAAATCAAGGTAAAATATTGTACCTCCGAAGGGAAAATTTTTTTTTTTAAAGGAGTCCCAGTTTGAATAAATGAACAATTTAAAAAAATCCAGTAGGGGTTTTTTTTTTTTTTGTTAAGCCAGGAATTTTTTTACTCCTTATTTTTTCGAATTCCATTGCTTGGGAGTTTTTAGTAATAGAGTTTATTTTTTTTTTTTCCATCGAGGAAAGACTATTTTTTTTATCCCGCCATTATGTGTTTCTAGATTAAGTTTTTTTTTTTACAAATCAAACGGACCGTTGACCTATTGGGCGATAAATTAACTTTTTGCGGAGGCCCTCTTTTTACCTCCCCTTTTTTGAATATCGGTGGTAAAAACGCCATTAGCTCATTTTTTTTCCACCAACCTGGAACATTTTTTTTCACTTTAGCGATTTTTTTATTGAAAAATAATTCTTTAATGGGAGCGAAAGTTTTTTTTTTTGGACCCTAATGGACATTTCGCGGAAGTAGTCGTTGGCGAGATTTTTCGTCCACCCCCCACGGAAATTTTTTTTTTTTTTGGGTCCCTTGGGGTCACGTTTTTCCCAGCAAAATACTTTTGGGGGAATATTTTTTTTCCGTCTACTGTTTTTTATCTCTTCCCCCCCCTATTACATTCCTTATTCCCACCCTTTTTTTCCGAGTACACCTGCATACATGTTTTACTGGTTTTTTCTGGTTATGGAAGTTTTTTTTTTTTTTTCCCGTCCCTTTCCTTTAAATAAATTACCGGCGTTTTTTAAAGTAATTCCCCAATTGAGTCGAAAAAAACGCCCATAACAAAACTCTTTTTATTATCAATTTAAAACCAAAAGATTTATTATTGTATTATCTTTCAGTTTTGGTCCAATACTTTTGTTTTTTGACGTTTTTTTTTTTTTTTTCTTAACTTTTTTTCGAAACGTAATTGAAGAGAACCTTTTTTTCGGGTTTGATTTGGATGTTTCCTTTTTGTGGCAATTTTTTTTTTTCTTTCATACTCCTTACTCCGCGCTTTTTTTTAGACTTATTTAGTTCCCCCCTTTTGCAATCGGACGTTTGGACGTTTTTCCCATTTGTAAAAAAAAATTTCTCCTAGAAAAATCGCAGTTTCCCCCCCCTGTTGCATTTTGTCGTTTTTTTTTTTTTAAAACCTTTATAACCCTCGGCGGCCTTTCCCCCTGCCAAATGATTTTTTGTTTGGAATTTTCTACATTTTTAATTTCCCAATCACCTGGGTTCCTTTTGTTTTTTTTTTTTTTTTTTTTTGTAAAATGTTTTTTTTTATTCCCTTCAACCGTTTTTTTTTTTTCTTTACCATGGGAAACATGTTTTTTTTTTTTATCCCACCAACCCGATCCGGGAAGTTTTTTTTATTTAGTGGAATACCATTTAACACATGTTTTTTTTTCGGCGTTTTTTTTTTAACCATTTAAGTAAAAGGTTCCAGATTCCCTTTTAACTTCCCGCTTAGTAAACCCTGCTGATCTTTCCGTGAATTCTGGCTTTTTATTTTTATAATTTTGGGGACTATAACCGAATTTTTTTTTTTCCTGTGAATGTCCCCCCCTTACATTGGCAAATTTTTTTTTTTTATCCGCATCTGAGTAAGCCCCCCCCCTGTTGGAACTCCACTGTTGTTGCCAAATGTTTTTTTTTTTTCCCTTATCGCAGTTAAAATCACTTTCAGAATCAATGGTCCGGTAGTGGAAAACTAATCTAGGATTACCGTAAAAATTTTTTTCCCTTTGGTTAGGCCCCTCACGGAACCACTCTGCATTTTTAAATATACTAAATCTTACTTCGTTTTTTTTCACCAATATCCAAGCAATCGCATTCCTTTCCTCTAGCAGCAGAATTATGTGTATTCCCCAGTTTTATAATGAGTAGGTTTTTTTTTTTTTAAAAATCCTCCCACAAATTTAATTGTTTAATAGTTTTTTTTTTTTAGTGTTGCAACACTGAAACCTTTTTAATCCCTTCGTCATAACAGTAGGCAATCCTACCTTTTCCCCAATTAGAATTTTTTTTTGGGAGGAAAACGAAATATATTTTTGTCCCACACTTTATTGCAAATTTACCGTTTTTAGGCCTTAATCTTTTGCCGTAGAAAACCCCTGGAGTCCATTAATGAAATCTTTGTTTTTTTTACTTTTTTTATCGAATTTTTTCGATTTGCTTGCAAAATTTTTTTCTTTAATGTAAAATAAATGAACAAAAACCTCCACCCTGGCTTTATGCGTGCGACAATTTAGGAATGTCTTTACCGGGGAATGGCTATTTCACTAATAAATGTTTATCTTTTGTGTTGAACCAACTCTCAGTGATACTGACGATATCGGGCGTTTTCGGGCAAACAACGTATGCTAATAAATTCCGTTACGCTTTACAAAAAATGCTTCCCTTTTGCTTTGTTAGAAAATTTTTTAAGTTTCCTTGATAGTTTTTTGGTAACCTTGCGTGAGGGTTTACCCGGCAGGGCGTCTACGGCCCCACTGTTACAGGGCCTTGATTAAGTTTACTTTGATTGTATTTGCGGAAACGGACGTACCCCCCCCCGTTGCTGTGGGGAAAGGGGGAAAAGGAGGGGGGGAGGGGGAAAGGGGGGGAGGAGGGGGAGGAGGAGGAGGGGAGGGAGGAGGAGGGGGGGAGGAGGAGGGGATCGCCAAAGACTGTTTTATAAAATGCTTTCTAAATCTACAACTTACAGTGTTAATTTCTTTCATCAAAAACAAGCTTGTTTTGAGCGAGGAAGGATTAAATAAGGGTACAGAAAAATGGTTTGATATTTTACCTTTTCTTATTTCTTACATAATTATATCATTTCAAACTTTTAAAAAAAAAACCTTAAGTTGATTTTACCTTATAACATATAATATTTTTTAAATGCCAATCAGAGGTAAAATTAGGGGAAACATTAGATTAGAAAAATAATTAGAAATAGCCATTACCAGGAAAATATATTGTAAAACCTAAGCCGTACACTCTCAAAAATAAGGGGTACATTAAGGGTCGAATTGTTACATGCACCATCACAAACCCTTTTTAAAAAACCCATGCCAGGCTGTAGGGTAATGCTGCCCAATTTAACCCCTTTTCTACCCTTTAACTCCCTTTTTGACAGAGGGTTGAGAAAGGGTATATTTGGGTTTTTGGGAAAAAGGGGATATTTAGGGTTTTCAAAAGGTTTTTTTTAAAGGGAGAAAAGGGGAAACGTATTTCTCACTCAAAATCCTTTTTTTACCCTTTTCCTACCCTTTTTTTCTAAGAGTGTATGGTTTATGAAGTTATTTTTTAAACCCAAAGCAAAAGAAAAAACAAATGTCAAATGTGGTTTCAAATTTAAAAGCTGATGGCACTCCGAATACCACTTTTGATGTGTTTCAGCTATCACCTAGCATCGTTTTGACCCATGATTGCATTTACTGTCCTGTTTTGATTGCGTCCAGCTTGTTGAAACCAGGTTTTATGCATGTATGAGTGGTGTGAGGGCTGGGCCAGGCTTCATGACGCTGCTGTCAACCTTGTGTTTTGTGCCAAGTATCAAAACACTCTTGAGCGTATGAACTACGTGGAGCTGCCTGACGAGGGAACACAAGGACTTGAGTAGAGGGTCTGAGAGAAGCCAATGCATGAAATAGAAGCAATCTGAGCCCCGGCAGGAAGGGAGGCAAGGCAAAGGCGGTTCTCTCAGCCCTCAAGCCCAGCATTCCGGCGACGACATCTAAATCCACATGTGTTTTAGCTACCTGAGAAGCAACACAGACAAGACAGCTGCCACGGGACGCAAACCAGACGTCAGGCGGCCTCCCCATTATGGTGCAGCACGCCTGGTTACTTAAACACCATATATATGGACATAGGTACGTATGGGCATACAGTATTGTATCATATCTTTGTACGAAATGATCATTAAAAATGTTGATAAAGAAAGGGTTTCCGTTACCCGTAACAGGAATCACTCGTCCTTAGGGTATATTTTTCATTCATTCTCGTCATCACGATAATAGTTTTTTTCATTTTTTATCTATTTTCATCCCGCCGTGAAAATTTCAGTTTTCTGCCTCAATCACTTTTTTGCTTGTTTGGTCAATCTTGGCTGTTGTCAGTGTCGCTTTGGTGGCGATGGTCTCGGTGGGGTAGCGGAGCGGCGGGTTCTGCTCTGCCTCGGTGACCAAGATTTTCTCTCTTCGAAGACAAACCTGCTTTACCCTTTGTTTGTTATTAACGTCTTCTCTTCCCTCCCTTTACTGCTCGCCTTCCCTTCTTTTTTCTTTATCCACTACTCTTCCTCTTTCTCTTCGTCTCAACACTTAATAAGAATTCATATATTTCTTTCAGGGTGTTTCCCCACTTTTTCATGTTTCTCAAATTCTTCGCAGTTTTCAGCGAAATTCTTCAGGATTTTTTCTCTCTTTTCTTTTCTTTCTTTTCGTTGGTGATCGGCGCCTTTTCTTCATCGTGTTTTTGATGAATTTCGGACGGCATTTTGTGCTGGCGTTTTTGTGCCACTGGTTGTTGTGAGGCTGCGGCGAGTGACCGGCTTCCTGCGTCACCGAGGAAGGCGCGGTGCACTTGTTGCCTTGTTCTTGCTTGAGCCTGGCGATGGTGAGCGAGGCGATGTACACACTGCGTCGGTAATACTCCTCGATGTCGTTCTTTTCCTTGATAGCTTCGTCGCGATCATGTTTCAGGGTCTTCACCTCGTCTAACGAGGTGAACAACCTGACCCGTTGGACCTGCAACGCTTTGGTGCAGGTCTGATAGTGGAGCGTGATCCCCACCAGGATCGAAGAGGGCACGAACAACGCAATATCTTCTAGGAAGCCCATCTTATGCAAGTATATTCTATTATTGTGATATTAAAACGATCTGTGCCATTTTTCACCCCAGCTGGACCAACTATTATCACGTGCACAGCCGCCTTATGTCCCTTTAGCTCTCTCTACTCTCTCTCCAGTTATTCTTCGTCCCTCTCTCTCTCTACCCTGTGCCCTCTTACCTTACCTTTCTCTCTCTCTCTCTCTCTCTCTCTCTCTCTCTCTCCTCTCTCTCCTCTCTCTCTCTCTCTTCTCTCTCTCTCTCCTCTCCTCTCTCTCTCTCTCTCTCTCTCTCTCTCTCTCTCTCTCTCTCTCTCCCCGTTGCCTTCATGACATTTGTGCTGTAAGTTATCTTGCCTTAATACCTTCTGACGCTTCACATTCGCAAAAAACACAATAAAAAAATCAACTTACCGTAATTTGAGACCAAAGTTCGCCTGACAAAAAAATATGATAAATAATGTACTATAAGCAAATCTTTTTTTATTCTTTTTTTTTACATTTGTGCCTATAGCGACTGTAGGCAGTGTGACTCCTAAGGCTCGGATGGAAGGCTCTGGAGGTTCACTTGAGGGCTGTGATGGTTGCTCTCGCCCGTTGATGGCGCAGGCAGGATTTTTATAGTGACGCCTGTGATTAGAGGCTCAGGCCGCCCCCCTGTGTCCTCCGATGCACTCGCAATCGAAGGTAGAGTTAATGGGCAGGGATGTGGGTATTCTTAGGCCACTCGACGGTGCAGAAAGATTTTGGTTCTCATCGGGGATCGACCTCGGGTCACCGAGAACGCCACTCGGAGACAATAACCACTCTGTTACCGCCTAACCATATCTGTATTATGGAAGATTATTTTTAAGATTACCAAGAGTTAACATTACCATTGAGTTTACATAGGTGTCATCAATCACCAGCATCGCCACCTTAACCTATAGCTAGCCTTATCCTACTTTATACACACTCCTATTTGGCAAACATTTACCTCAAAACGTTAATTCCACCTCCTTCTCCCATGTCGTTCAACCTTGCTCCTCCGACATTTTCCTCCTCTCACTTTCTTAACATTTCTCTCTTCACCTCCCTCCCTCATTCATCTTCCTTCTTTCCTTCTTTCCTTCCTTCCTTCCTTCCTTCCTTCCTTCCTTCCTTCCTTCCTTCCTTCCTTCCTTCTTCTTCCTTCTTTCCTTCCTTCCTTCCTTTCTTCCTTCTCCTTCCTTCCTTCCTCCCTCCCTCCCCTGCCTGGCGTTGCTCAATCAACCACGTCGGGAGGAGCGGCAGTTTGGACGTAATTACCATTATATTTTCAATTTTTCACAGTGTTTATTCCATTACCATATGACATGTGAAAATAATATTATAAAAAACCAGAATTTTCATTTTATTTGTTTTTTAGATGTTACGAAGTGTGTTTAGTGGTTCAGCTTACTTATGCTTTCGACCCTAAAATCATAAAGAAACCTAGGTGGCCTGGACGACAGGTGGAGTTCGATTACTGAGGAATTGAGGCGCTTGTTAGCATGACTCTCTTTTGCGTGTTAAGCAGCCATGTAAACAATGAACAGGTGACATTGTGGGTGTTTTATAAGGGTTGTTTGCAGATGGAAACAGTTTCTATGGAAGGTCACATATATACATTTTGATCTGTTGTTCGTCACCTTGCTGCAAACGTGATGTTTTTATCACACGCTCCATTAGATAAAGTAGGTATGTCTATGGTGTGTGGTGTGTGGTGGTGTGTGTGTGTGTGTGTGTGTATAAACCTATTTATCTATACACGCAAACACACGCACACACACACACACACACACACACACACACACACACACACACACACACACACACACACACCACACACACACACACACACACACACACACACACACACACACACACACAACACACACAAACAAGACACTACACACACACACATAAATTTATACGCATATATATATATATATATATATATATATATATATATATATATAACCAACAGGTGGGGTGTGCAGTGGCTTGCAAGTCTGCGCCGCCACTTCCCACGCTCCCTGGCACATTCCCAGCCGTCGCCCCCTGCTGGCCCTCACGTGGTTCAGGTATTTAGGTTAATCACGACGCACTTCAATCAGGCAGCATAGAGTCATTAGCGATGAAGCTGCTTGTGTCAGCGCCTTGCCAATAACAGTCCCTTGCGATCCCTGCAATGACGCGGCTACCGAAGGGAAGCACGAGGTGGCGGCGGCAGGATCCTTCATCACATTGGCCTTGCCTTGCTGCGAGACTAAACCACTTCATCAGCAAGGAAGTGTTCGTCAAGACTGGATACATATCATGGCAATCCTCGTGATCATCCACATCGTGAAGGAAGGGAACGATGTTGTAGTGCGGCGGGTCAGGAGTGTTGAGAAATTTCCTCGCGTAATAAAAAAATCTCATGAGTGAAAATTAATGAACAGGCGTGACTACTTATAGTTTTCATATTCCCATTCTTCTCATGCAGCTTACCTAGTAGCATATGCGTGCACACAAACTCAAGCACACACATAAACACACACACACACACACACACACACACACACACACACACACACACACACACACACACACACACACACACACACACACACACACACACACACACACACACACACACACACACACACACACACACACACACACACACACACACACACACACATAATTAAAAATCCGTTACTGTGTCTGCGACTATCTCCATCTGTCTATCTATCTATGTTCCTCTGTCTATCGACTTATCTATCGTATCCACGTTCCCATCATTCCCCTCCAGCGCCTGTCCCATTCTTCTTTGGCCTCGGCAAGACTGCCGCCGCGGGGACCCTGCACTCACTTTTCCTCGTCATGCAAAACAATGAAGTCAGTGATGAGTTTACCGCAGCGTACCATCTTATCATGCACCCTCGGGCCAGCAGTTGGTCAGTCACTCAGCCAGGGAGTTGACCGAGACATTTGGCCAACTATTCAGCTTATGTATGGCTCGGTAGTCCTCTCAGCCATCAACCTGAGGAGCTTGTACGTCAGTTTGCCAATCATAATACTATTGCTGCAACGCCTAGTGGACAATCCACTCGTCAGCCGTTACGCAGAATCGCTTTGCCAATCAGCCAGTCACAACAGTTAGTTCATCAACCATCTAGACTCTACCAGGTAAATCAGTCTGTTTGTCAGCCACCCCGCCAGTCAGCCAGCCACTCAGACTGTTTATCAGTAGGCCAGTCAGCTTAACCAGCAGGCCGCCACTACCCGCCGCCGCCTTGAAGCTTATCCGGCCTTGCGACTCGTAAATTACCATGTGTGTGAATTCGACATGACCTTTGACCCCATTACCGGTAATACTCGCGGCAGCTGACCTCATTAGCATGTCCAGAACCGGTCCAAGGGAGGGTCACGCTACTTTGGGTGGGGAACAGAAGAAGGGGGATGGGTATTATATAGGATGGGTATTATATAGGATGGGTATTATATAGGATGGGTATTATATAGGATGGGTATTATATAGGATGGGTATTATATAGGATGGGTATTATATAGGATGGGTATTATATAGGATGGGTATTATATAGGATGGGTATTATAAAGGATGGGTATTATATAGGATGGGTATTATATAGGATGGGTATTATATAGGATGGGTATTATATAGGATGGGTATATAGTGGGTATATAAAGGATGGGTATTATATAGGATGGGTATTATATAGGATGGGTATTATATAGGATGGGTATTATATAGGATGGGTATTATAAAGGATGGGTATTATATAGGATGGGTATTATATAGGATGGGTATTATAAAGGATGGGTATTATATAGGATGGGTATTATATATGATGGGTATTATAAAGGATGGGTATTATATAGGATGGGTATTATAAAGGATGGGTATTATATAGGATGGGTATTTTATAGGATGGGTATTATATAGGATGGGTATTATAAAGGATGGGTATTATATAGGATGGGTATTATATAGGATGGGTATTATATAGGATGGGTATGAGGAGGAAACTAATGGTTCATATAAATGTTATAGTCAGGGGAGGAGGGGGCTTGAGCAAGGGGTTAAACATTGAAACTGTACGACAATCCATAATAATCCATGATCCCAAAATGATAGAACCAATACAACACAAACACATGAATCCATTGCTACATGAACAGAAAAAAAGGTAAATAAGCAGCCATGTCGAGAAGCAAATAAACAAACAGACGCAGCGTTAAGCCAAGGAAGATAATGGCGGTCCAGTCACTTTATTGGTATTATGTTGATTTCACAAGGGTGGTGGCAGGTAATAGTCGATCTGGTGGGCAGGGTAAGTGGCAGGGCGAGGCAGGGGCGGGTCAGGGTGCAGGGCGTGTTGTGGCGAGCGTGCATTGGGACATCTGCACACACTCTGACCCAAAGAAGTTCTCGAAAAACCAGTGCCAGGAGAGAGTTGAGATGATTTCTGGATAATTATCTCGTGTAGAATTTAGCTTCAGACAGCAAAGATTGGCGAACAAAATATGGCGCTACTTAAATATAGATTTGATAATGATTTTGCGGTGAGAAAGAAACTAGAACAACCGGTGGGGTCACAAGTGGAAAGCTACTTCTTGCGGGACTCAGAAGAAAGCTGTAAAGACTAATGCGTAAATTATATGTCTCGTCCTCCCCATGGCGAGTGAAGATTCAACCTGAAAAAAGTGAGGAACAACCGCGGATATAGCAAAAAGATATATAAATCTATTTCGCCACCGTAAATCCCAAGAGCAATGACATAGCAAGGCAATAACACCGTTGAATTAAAGCATCGATGACCTTCGCTCTAGTATAATACACAACGATGCTACTGTTCAGTGCCTTAAGGATGTAACACGATAACAAAGAATTTACGACACCTACCATGTATCTGTATTCATATATGAAATACGAAATAAATGATATAAAGTAAAATAAATTCACGATGAACTATAGATTAAAATCTTTCTCTGAATACTATATACCTTTACTGCGAATTAAACCTGATCTTACTAATACCTATGCAAATGTTAATCAGAAGCCGCCTAGATGCAAGACACTGAGTCACCTTTTGATCAGCCGCTCCTTGGCCGCCATGGCTTAATTACTATCAACACACCAGCAGATCCTAAGGTGTGCTGGCTGATCTGCCCTTCCTGGATGTGATGGCAAGCGAACAACTGAGCAACACCTGAGGAGGGTAACTGTACCAATCAGACGATCATCGATGAGTATCTCACCAAAAGGATCAAACAGGCACCGTGGTAAAGCTCTTGTCTCCCTTGGAACTTTATCCTACCTAAATTATCCGTCCGGGGCGCCATATTTCTTTTGCATCCTTAAATATAATCTCCCTAGAATACCACATGTGTATCTTTTTTTCGAACAGTGCATAAATAAACGGACAAAGCCAAGCTGCAGTTTGAGTCATGGGGGAAAGTAAAGCGCTTTCGCCACCTGCAGGGCCGCGTGAGGCAGCCTGCGCTCCAATGCCCACGAAGCTAACGGAGTCGTATTTCCGCTGCAGGAGGCAATTACGTAACGCAGTGCCTGGCAGGGGAAGGGGGGAAGGAAGGGGGAGGTCCAGAGCTTCCTACGTCTACCAGGAAAACATGTCTAAGGATAGTTCCTGA
>JACEEZ010003817.1:0-15113 GCA_016584305.1 Chionoecetes opilio
CTTAAGGTGGTGAGCGAAAAAAACCTTTTTTATATAAATGACTCAGAATAATGGAAAATTGTTGCCATGTAACCCAAATTAAAGGAAAAAAAAAAGTTCACGGTGCGTGAATAATCAATATCATCAGGGCCCCAAGGCTGATAAAATCGGAAAATATGTAAAAAAAAATATATCCATTTCTAAAACAAAATGCTTTAAACTTTTCAAGTTTATTTTATTAGTTATTATATATATTATACCGAGTTTATATTTATATATCGATATATATAATATAACTAATAATTATATACTATAATATATATATTATATTACATATATATATATAATAATAATATAATAAGCGAAAGTGTGTCTGTCGTCTGTCTGTCTGTCTGTCTGTGTTGGTGTGGGTATAGGTTCCGCCCCCCGTGGCGCAATCACCCATATGGCACATTTTTGGAACCGGGTTGACGGGAAGGTATAAGCCCACTACGAGATGAATTCGATCACTTTTTTTTTCTTTTTTTTAGCAGCTATTTAGCAATAATTGTGAAAAAAAGAAATGGGTTGCGGAATTGAGGGAAACCTTGATGTAGGGTGATGGGTTAATGGTGTGAGTGAAGGGTGGGGGTGATGGGTAATGGTGTGGGTGATGGGTGAGTGAATGGTGGGGGGGGTGATGGGTGATGGGTGAGGGAAATAGGTGGGGGTGATGGGTAATGGTAAATATAAGCGAAAGTGTGTCGTCTGTCTGTCTGTCTGTGGTGTGTGTGTGTGTGTGTCTGGTATAGGTTCCGACCCCTGTGGCGCAATCACCTCATATGAAACATTTTTGGAAACCGGTTGACCAGGGGAAGGTTTTTTAAGCAATTTATGAGATGATCCGATCACTTTTTTTCTTTTCTTTTAGCAAGCCTATTAGCGATAATTGTGAAAAAAAGTGGGTTCGATGTGGTAATAGGGAAACCTGAATGTAGGAGGTGATGGGTAATGGGTGAGTGAATGGGTGGGGGTGATGGGTAATGGGTGTGGGTGATGGGGATGGGTGAGGGAATAGGTGGGGTGTGATGGGTAATGTAAATATAGGCGAAAGGTGTCGTCTGTCTGTCTGTCTGTGTGTTTGTGGGGTTTGGGTGTGTGTGTGTGTCTCGGTATAGGTTGCCCCCGTGGCGCAATCACCTCATATGGCACATTTTTGGAACCGGATGACCAGGGGACAGGTTTTTAAGCCCAATTATGAGATGATCCGATCACTTTTTTTTTTTTTTAGCAGGGCCTCATTAGCGATAATGTGAAAAAAACGTGTCGGTTGCGAGAATTGAGGAAACCTTGATTGTCAGGGGATGGGTCAAATGGGTGAGTGAATGGGTGTGGTGATGGGTAATGGGTGTGGGGTGATGGCTGAGTGAATGGGTTTTGGGGGTGATGGGTGATGGGTGAGGAATAGGGGCGGGGTGATGGGTAATGGTAAATATAAGCTGAGAAGTGGTCTGTCGTCTGTCGTCTGTGTGTGGTGGTGTGGTGGTGTGTGTGTGTGTCTGGTATAGGTTCCGCCCCACGTGGCGCAATCACCTCATATGGACATTTTGAACCGGATGACTAGGGGAAGGTTTTAAGCCCAATTATGAGAGATCCGATCACTTTTTTTCTTTATTAGGCCGCCTATTAGCTGAAAATTTCAAAAAAAAAAGTAGGGTTTGCGAGAATTGAGGAAACCTTGATGTAGGGTGATGGGTAAATGGAGTGATCCAATTGAATGGGTGGTGGGTGATGGGTAATGGGTGTGGGCGTGATGCTGAGGAATGGTTGGGGGTGCATGGGTGATGGAGTGAGGGGAAGGTGGGGGTTGATGGGAATGGTAAATATAAGCGGAAAAGTGTGTCTGTCTGTCTGTCTGTCTGTGTGCGTCTGTGGTGTGTAGTGTGTAAGGTATAGGTTCCGCCCCCCGTGGAGCAATCACCTCATATGGACATTTTTTGGAACCGGCGTTGACCAGGGGAAGAGTTTTAAGCCAATTATGAGATGATCCGATCACTTTTTTTTATTTTTTTAGCAGCATATTAGGATTAATTGTGAAAAAAAGTGGGTTGCGAGAATTGAGGAAACCTTGATGTAGGGTGATGGGTAATAGGTGAGTGAATGGGTGAGGGTTGATGGGTAATGGGGTGGGGTGATGGGATGGAGTGAATGGGTGGGGGTGATGGTTGATGGTGTGAGGGGCATAGGTGGGGGGATGGGTAATGTAAATATAAGCGAAGGTTGTCTCGTCTGTCGGTATGTGTGTCTGTGTGTGTGTGTGTGTGTGTGGTGTCTGTATGGTTCCGCCCCCGGTGCGCAATCAACTCATATGCACATTTTTCGGAACCGGGGACAGGGGAAGGTTTAAGCCCAATTACGAGTGATCGATCATTTTTTTTTTTTTTTTAGCAGCTAATTAGCGATAATTGTGAAAAAAAAAGTGGGGTGCGAGAATTGAGGCACCTTGATGTAGGGTGATGGGTAAATAATGGTGTGAGTGAATGGGTGGGGAGGGTAATGGGTGTGGGCGTTGGTGGGTGAGGTGGAATGGGTGGGGGGTGATGGGTGAGGGGTGTGGGAATAGGTGGGGGGTGCAGTCCATGAGCCAGCGCAGATATCGGGGTACCACCGGGGTGACTAAACACGAATGGTACTCAAAGGTTTATAGAGTGCGACTGTAACCTACATTAAGATATGATAGCTCTTCCCGAACTGGTAGCTTAGTTGATTTTGATGCAAGGGGGTGCTACCCATACAAAAAAAAACAAATCAGCGTGACGCTCGGGGTTTCCTCATTTCTTTAAAATCAATCACACAGATCGTGCGAAACTTTGTACACCTATGTAGATTTTGATTATCTACCAGAGTTGTTCCTAGGTATTTCAAATTTCCTTATATTTTGGGATTTACCGTAAAAAAAAAAAAATTTGGGTATATCCACATAAATCTGGAATAAATCCCTAACGATGGGAGAAATGAAAAATATATTCTAAAAGCTCTTGAGTAAATTTGATCTCTACAAGAGTTATTCCGCTTGTATATTTCAAGTTTCCACTATTTAGGAGTTTATTTTCATATATTTTGGTGATTTTTTGTGATATTGGGGATAATTATTATTGGAAGGAGCAAAACATATGTAGAATGGTTCCATGTAAATGTGTTTGTTGTTTGTTCAGATAATGTTTAATGGTGATGATTTTTCTTGGCAGGTGGTGTGCTGAACGGTCTGGACGGCATGATGCAACCATCAGCGAGGAAGAGAGCACGTATCGACTGTATCATCCACTGCTCTGATGATGGACAGCGATGCTCCTGTGTCACCACAGGATTTGGGGAATCCTGGAAAACCCACATTGCTCCAGGGCTGCAGAGGATCAGGCAGCATGATCCAGTCCTGGAAGCAGCAAGGGCCTTGAAGAAGGAGGAATACCACACAACATTATCACCGTTAAATGTCGTAGGTCTCTTTACAATGAGAAGTTCACTGGATTTCTATCTTGCCAAGGGTGTCAAGATATAATCAGCAAGCCGTCGACCCCAGGAGGAGGGCATCAAGGGATGCCCCTAGTACTAGCAGGGTTAGGGCCAAAGTATGTCTCTGCTGCGAGAAGTCAAGCAAGTACATGAAAGCAGCAAAGACAAGGGAGCCACTCATCCAGTGTGTTGAGCTACAGAGCAGATGAGAAGATCCGCAGGAGAGCAGCACAAGGAAACTCAACCAGAGAATCTATGGTTTTACTTAGTGCAGAGGACCTTGTTTGCTGCAGAGGGTCACTACCCAAGTCGTGACTAAAACTCTTCACAAAAGATGATTCCCCAGCGGCCGCCAGGTCTGGTGCAGGTGAAAATCCAGGAAGAAAGCGACGGGAGCACGCACTACGAGAGGCTGCAGAATAGAAGCATCGAGGAACTCTCTTGTATATAAGACTGAAATTATTCCCCACCACCCAGAGGTACTGCCTATGATAAACCTCACATCTAGGCTGAGGGATCCATGATGTCCGTGGTATATCCAACTGAAACCAGCGAAAAGAAACATGTTCGCCGAAGATTGAAACCGAGTTTGGGGAATCACTACGCTTTGTCCCAGATGAGAAAGGAAGCTTCTAATCTAATCCACGCAGCCCTCCAATGGACGACTTGCCCGGACAAGCACACAAAATGACAAAAGATCTGCAAGAAGCTAAGAGCAGATAAATCTGAAGATATCTTAACCAAAGCAGGAATGCAGCTGAGGAATGAGATCAATAAGCAAGATGCTGAGTCAGACATGGCCTCCGATACGATCGAAGTTATTCCTGCAGCAGTCACTAAATCCTGCCACCCTGCTGACAGGAGAGTGTGAGTGTCAAAATCCCTTGAAAGAGCGCAACGTACTTGCACATCCTTCGGCCCAGGACTTCGGGTCTTTGCTGTACCAGTGGCAAGACAAAGACACCCAAGCACGTACTGCTGTCCAAGCTGTAAAGTGTTTTGACAGGAAACACAGAACTCGAATACTCTCTTAGTGATTTCTGTGTCCGAATCTGAATCGTTCTTGGCACTGTGTGTCCTACTCAATAGTTTGAGGAGACGATACAGCCCTTTGTAGCCAGATAGCTGGAATGTTAAAGGATGACATTCACTGCCAGCAAACATCTACCCTGGGTGTTCACAACCCTGCTGGATCACAGCGACCGACTGAGAGACACTAAGTGGAGCAGGTAATTCTCACAGAGGCAATGGCATTGGCTGTCCAGTTCCAGGTTGGCAGGCCTGTGCCAGAAGAAAGGTCCTGCCAGAAGATTAACCAAGTCCAAGATAAGAGCATCACTTGATCGCATCAATTTCTGCCAATATACAATGTGGGGCGGCGGGCACAGGGCCCACCCAGGATTGAGACTGCGTATGTCGACACTACCAAAAGAGGCCAAGGATTCACCCCCTCCCCCCCAGACCAAGAACCATATCTGGTTCTTACCGAATGTCAGACCATGATGAACCAGTCCATCAGCAGGGGACTGGGTTCAACATCCAAAATTCCGCGAAGAGGACATTGCAAGTTGTCAGGCACTGTAAGCACCTGCCCACTATCAATCGCCTCCCGCAACAGAAATGTCCACGTTAATGAAGTCTTGGGAGCAAACGCATGCCAGTATGCATTCCTTACAGCTTAACAAGATTGGTGTGCAGTGTTTGTCAAGCACCTATTGCCAAAAGCTGCCGAGGTTCCTGGAAACAGAGAAGTTCAAGAAAACCATATCATCAGGAAGGGCGTCTTCCACCAATCTGCAATCTCTCTCCCACCATAGGGAAGAGGTTTCAGGATGCAGGTTTAGAGATCTGTGTGTGGAATCAAGGTGTCATCGCAGAGGATTCAGTGTAGCAGAGGGGATGGACGGCCGGGAGTACAACAAAAGCACTGAGGGGACTGCACAAGCTCGTGTATGAAAGCACTGATGAGGCTTGCAGGAAGGCTTCCTTCCATGGCTAGAAGAAAAACCATTCAAGGGAAACACCATAATGGAGGGAAACCATGAAGAACATCAAACAGCTTCCAAGCAAAATGTCTTTTTATGAATCTTTGTTTTTTTTTTTATTTCTCGTCTCATTCTCCTTGTTTTCTCCTTTTCCTTTACCCTTATCAGGGAAACTTTCAAGAGCTGGATGGAGAGTGAATCATGCACAAATTATCCTGCAGCTTCTTCCAAGTTTATCTTGAGGACCTAAGAGATGAACCACACACTCTCAGCATTCTGGATGTCCATACCTGGAACATGGTTGAGATCATTGCTGGACCTGTTCGAGCCTCCAGAGAAGGCAAACGGATGCCTTCACATAATGGAGCAATCCCGACAGATTGACGACACCGTGGCTGCTTTTGAGCCGGTATGCAAGGTAGAACTATGCCGATTATGACCTACTACTATGCCATGATGTTCTCGGATCTGCCCATGAAACACCAGAGGTCCATAAACACTTCATGCAAGGTGGCTTTTCGGTCCAGATCGCGTAAGCAAGAATCCCTTCTGGGACGGATTCCTGTTGGACCAGACCATGCGAAGAGACGATCAACAAAGGACACCAGACCACCAGGGGGCACTAAAAGGCTTCAGCCTCGAAAGGTGGAGCTGTCGCCAGGTACTCACCTTGACATCGGGTATCGCAGCAGATACTTGAGGCAGTCAGGGCCATGGTAGTAGACAAAAAGTATACTGACTAGCACCCGACCTACAGATGCCCAGGATTAGAAGAGATGAGGCCGATGCCCAAATCTTAGTGCAACTGATGGGACCAGTGGTTGAACCCCTTCAACGCAGAGCAAGGGATCTTTGTCAGTTGTCAACTGCGATTAAGCACCACAGAAGTTGCAAGACCTTCTAGGGGCCGACATAATAGGACAGGCAGCATATCAAGCCTTCAAGGAAGAGCGCCTGGAGACCGAACGCCAATATACAGTTCAGACACGAGACGAAGAACGAACTGAGAACGTTCACACATCAGAATGAAGGCCACGATCACAGGCCCTGCAAGGAGGCTATCTTGAGGCTGACAGGAACCTATTTGGCCAGATGACCTTGTTGCTGAGAACAGAAAGCTCAATGAGTATGTCTTCGGGCTCATTCCCCTGGGGCCTTTGCCATGGGCACTTTGCCAGCGTGATGGGTCTCTCCGCAAGACCAACAAGGCTGCCTAGCAAGGAGTTGGAAGAGGAATGTTTCTACTGCAGAGGGATCCCCGAGCCATCTGCTCCATAGTGATGGGATGAGACCTGGTCCAGAAAACTGAAGGAAACGACAACACTTTTTCACAGGGCTTGCAGGCACAGCACTGAGTCACGTTGCCATGAGGGTGCTAAGAAGCAGGGCGCATTGAGTTGGTTTGACGTCTACAAGGAGGACATCCACAAAGATGCAGAACGAGCCCAACAGAAGTGCAGGCACAGGGATCATTTCAAGAATTTTCAACCGGGCCAACATCCAGCAGTGGAGAAAGTTACTCGGTAGTTCCTCCACACAAGGCAAGTTTCTCACAAGTTCCTGGGAGAAGAATGGAAAAAAAACCACAGCAAAGGGAGAAAGCTCGAGTGCAAGGAGCCGTATGTCACATGTGAGCAGCTCTGCTTAAGATCACCAAGAGCAGTGCGGAAGAGGCTACTGAGCCTAAGTCAAGTCAAGAAGAAGCAGACAAACGCACTCCTTCTCCATGCACTCATGCAGCAGAATCTGGGTACAAGTCTGTCATCATCACTGCAGAGGATACAGACTTCTATGGTCCTCTGTGTCTGGGCATGTTGCACAAGATTCCCATCCCACCTGTTCCAGATAGTGCGGGACGAAAGAAACCGGACAAGATTCCTGATATCACCACATGAGCCGACACTGGGAGGCAGCGTTTGCGTGATTCAGTTGATTTGGGATGCATGCTTACAGGCTGTGATACCGTCAGTGCATTCCCCCTCCCCCCGCTGGCGGGGGAAGATGACGACACTCAAGCAGGGGTAAGATGGGACAAGACATACATACCAGGATGCTTCACGAACTTGGGCGCTCATGGGAAGTGTCTCTGAACTTTTGAGAAGCTACAGGAAATCACCGCCACATGTAACTGCCAATATACCCACACAACTGAGACCGTGAACAAGCTTCGTATGAAGTGTTTCTGTGCGGACGTTGGAGAGGTGGAGTCAAGTCTAAATACCTCCTTGTGAGGACGCCTATCTTTTCACGCAATGCAACTACGTGGCAAACTACCAGGCTGCGACCTCTGGAGGAGAAGTCTGCAGAGCAGCCATTTGTTGCGAAACACAACAGACTGCGGCTGGAGAACAGATTGAGGACGGCAAGCTTGCTGTCAACCGGATGCGAGGATCACAGCACAGATCTGTTATGCAGCTACTGTCCTGCAAGTGTGTGCGGTCATGCGAACTCCCTAAGTGCACTTGCCTCAGCAATGGCCTGAAGTGTACGGACATGTGCAGGTTACAGACATGCCAGAACAAGGCTATTGAAGAAGAGCCGGTAGCACAACAGTCAGATTCCGAGTCTGACGTAGATGATATTGAGGAGGATTAATTGGCCATAATAGTAAGTACAAGCCCATGGCATGCTTAGTGTGTATTTACAGGACTTGTATTAAATGTGACAATTACTATATTCATTTTAGTGACATTTAGGCATTCCTGTCCCCAAATTTGACATTTTAAATTTTTTTCTGAATTTTCGGTAGGGTGTGTCTATTCAAGAAGTGATAACGACCATTAAGCTACCAGTGTGCAAGGGCTATCATATCAAAACATAAACTAGAGACATGTAGCAAGCTAAAAACACCTAAGAGAATTAGTCACCCCGGGTGGTACCGATATCCCAAAATTCGGGTCTTGGCTCATGGACTAGATGGGTAATGGTAAATATGAGCGAAAGTGTGTCTGTCTGTCTGTCTGCCTGTGTGTGTGTGTGTGTGTGTGTGTGTGTGTGTGTGTGTCTGGTATAGGTTCCGCCCCCCGTGGCGCAATCACCTCATATGGCACATTTTTGGAACCGGGTTGACCAGGGGAAGGTTTTAAGCCCAATTATGAGATGATCCGATCACTTATTTTTATTTTTTTAGCAGCCTATTAGCGATAATTGTGAAAAAAAAGTGGGTTGCGAGAATTGAGGAAACCTTGATGTAGGGTGATGGGTAATGGGTGAGTGAATGGGTGGGGTGATGGTAATGGGTGTGGGGTGATGGTGAGTGAATGGGTGGGGGGTGATGGGTTGGGGGTGATGGGTGATGGGTGAGGGAATAGGTGGGGGGTGATGGGTAATGGTGTGAGGAATGGGTGTGTGGTGATGGGTAATGGGTGAGTGAATGGGTGGGGGGTGATGGGTAATGGGTGAGTGAATGGGTGGGGGGTGATGGGTAATGGGTGAGTGAATGGGTGGGGGTAATACATACATTTCTACATCCATGATTTCAGGAAAGTTAGAAGGGGCTATCTGGAGAGTCCGTGTTTGGTGGGCCGAAGGCCCACCAAACACAGGTGGTGGGCCGAAGGCCCACCACCAATAGCCCTCCGCAGGAGCTAGCCAAAAAGTCCGCCCGGAGGGCGGCTTTGCGGCTAGTATATATATTATATATATATATATATATATATATATATATATATATATAATATATATATATATATATATATATATATTAGGGTGGTCCTTAAAATGACCTAATTTTTTAAATGTTGAATTTGTTGTGTCCCGGGGTCTAAATTGGTTCCTTTGGGTGTAAAAACAAGACAGAAAGTTACAGAGCGATTTGTCAATTATTCGAACAGCGCTGGCCAATTCAAATATATATATATATACTATATAGGCTACATAGGGTTTTTTCGTATATATAATAGTAATTCCCGCGGGTCCCCCTCTCCCTAGAGTATTAGCCGGCCTAGCCGGGGGTTTCATGGCGACCATCGACCACTCATTGTTGCCCACATCGGTGCTGCTCCACCATGGTCTTCTTGTCCTTACCTGTGGGCCTCCAAGCTTCACTCGAAATGGATGGGCCCTTTCACAGTTGTCCGCATTCCAAATGCTTACCAGGTCTGTTATGCCACAGACACTGGGGACCGCACAGTTCATGGTGCGGATGCAAAGCCCTACACCGAGCTTCCCGATCCCACCGCCTCCTGTTCTTCAACATCCGCCCTTCCAGGTGGTGCCTCGTACGCACGTCCTCCACAGCCCTCAGACTCTTCTGACCCTTCGCTTTAATTGCAGGCCTTGACGCAAACAGGCCCAAGCACGACCGAGGACGGCCGTCTTCGTCGGAAGGGGGTAATGTGAGGGCCTAAAGGAAAGCGAAGGAAAGGAAGGAGAGTAGGATAGAATAAATAAGGGAAGGAGAGAGAATCTCTGATAGCAGTAGTGGAGGCGAGAGGCGACGATGGTTTTCGCTGATGCAACTTTTCCTTATCAGTCCCGCGAAGGGGTGGGCAGCCGCCATCTGCAAAGTCGCTGACGATTAGGTATTCTGCAGATGAACGTCCGCGAGGGGAGGGTGAGAGAGAGTGAGAGAGTGAGAGAGGGTGAGAGGGTAAGAGAGGGTGAGAGAGAGTGATAGAGGGTGAGGGAGAGTGAAAGGGCGAGGAGAAGGATGAATAACGCTGATTCTACACTCTCTCCTCGCCGTCACCTTGCACCTCACTTCATAGCTGTCAGACTGATAGGACCTTTGGCCCGTGCCCACCCACACACGGGGGGGTCTCTTCCTGAAGACAGGGGAGAGAGGATCAGATTCTATATACTCTCCGGTGTGGCCACACGTCTGTCTGGGTCGCGGTGACCTCTTTTACGAGACTTGTGTATTAGTGAAGAGAAGGAGAGATACTTTGACTTTCCCAGAACAACAAGAATATAAACTGTGTCCCTTTGTGAGTGTGGGGACTCAGCTTGCTCCTGTGATCTACAAGGAGGCCGCACCCCGGCACTGCCTGCTTGCCCCGTGGAGCAGGTGAAACTCTACGGGCCACGACGTCCGGGTTTCACACCTGCCCTGGTAGCTCCTCGTCTGTGGCCCTTCAGGGCCCAGGAGCAGGACGGGACTTGCCAGCAGGAATTAGGAACCCTCGGACATCCCCGATCACAAGGAGCCTACGCAGCAGCTGGGTGGACCTATTGCCATATGATTGAGTGCATGATAGGGCAGGGTTTAAGGATGCCCCTGGAGGACCTGTATCAAGCCAGGGACTCTAGGGGGACAGGGGAGGTCACCCCGGCATAGCCGGGGCTATTGCTAGCCTGGGGAACCAAGCTCCCCGTATCTCCGACGACACGGCCGGGCACTGCCCGCTTACCTTCATTACCTGGAGATACGCCCAACCTGGCCCCCGACAGGTAGGGGTGCCAGGGTTAGTTGTCATGCCACTACAGCGACCGATTGGATAGAACCATAGCGGGTTGGGGGTGCCGCTAAAACAGGAGCTATATCAACACCCCCCCGTTGAGCCCAGGCACGCAATTTCCTTTCCCCCTTCGGGAGTAGGGCGGCGTGGGGCTTAACATTATGTAAGATGGTATAAAACAAAAAGAGAGAGAGAGAGGAAGAAAAACATTATCAATTTATTCGAGACCACCTCTCATACCCTGGCAGAGAAGAGGGACGCTGTTGTTACCGTCCTGGACTTCATTGATAACATCTGTGCCACAAGATCAAGCATAGAAGAAATCGAAGTAAGGTTGATTGCTACCACCGTTATACTACACAGAACCGACGAGGAGTGGAATTGAAAAGTAGCAACTAATAACGTAACAGCAAATTGGTGGACAGCAGGCAAGCCTCAACAACTAAAAGCTACCAAAACTCCTCCGTCTGGCCCCAATCAGCCGCCTCAACTTCTGGCAACTACTTCTACGTCTGCTGCCAACCAGGCTGCTCCTACTTTGGCTGCTAGTGTTCCGATTACTAGTACCCCGGCCATTAGCATCCAGGGGCCACATTCAGAGACGCTAACGTCCATGCTAAACAACCTAGCGATTGCCATCAGCTGTTTTGGTATTCTGCGTGGAGATTGATGACGTACTTAAAGACGTTAAGCTGTCAAAACTAGGCGACTGCCTAGAGGGTGGTGTGGAGGACGCAATATACATAAAAATACTCATAAATTGAGTATATATGATGTTTTCTGACTCAAGAACTGAACAGGGCAAGTATACAAACGAAATTAGGCCATATAACAAACCCAGCCGCTTGTGGTGATAATGTTTTGGTGTGATGAGATAAGAGTGGTGAGCTGCGGCATCTCACCCGCGCGGGTAGCGACTAACGATGCCAGACACCACCACGCGCACGACTTCGCGTCAGACTGAAGGTATAATGGCGCCCTTTTCCTTAATAAAAACCCAAGCCCTTGTCCATCCAGCCGTGATGGATACCGGGTGTTAGCCGGGGTTTGTGACCCGCCTCCCGGGGTGGTGGCTTCCTCCAACTGGCAGGAAGACGAGCTACGAATAGATAGATTACACTGGACAACAACATGTTTGCTACTGGAGATGTGTAAAGCGATTTAGACTAATTTGGGTACGCTGATTTAAAAAATCATAACCGTTTTGCTGTATCACGTCAGGATTTTGAGTTACAGAAATACTCCCATTGCCTAGAAGTCAGGATTTCAATGAAATTTACAAAAATTCATTTATTCATTTATTTCATCATGATTGCTTCAATTCCATATGTCTTTAACATGCCTATTTCGTAAGAGGTGGTAGGCTGCAGACTGCACTCTGAAGGTCGCTGTCTGTAGCTAGATTTGTATAGCGTATTGATTGCGGGGTGATGTGGTTGGTTGCGCGTGGTCTAGTTTGTGGCCTTGTGAGCCGTTGGCTGCGCGCAGAACAAAGTCACGCGCTCTTGAGAAACGACTTTCTTTAACACAAACTAGACCACGCGCAACCAACCACATCACGCCGCCAATCAATACGCTATACAAATCTAGCTACAGACAGCGACCTTTAGAGTGCAGTCTGCAGCCTACCACCTCTTACGTAACTACGATATAACGTACTTATATAACTACTAATTTTTGTTTCTTTCTTCTTTCAGTTAAACATGAGTAGACGTTCCTGTACCAATCATCCAGACAACTTTGTTAGTCTGTGGTCGGTATACCAAAAAAGATCAACAGCGAAGTGTATCTACGGCAGTGAAATGAAGGCCGCCTACTTTCACTACTTCGGGTGTAAGGTGGGGGACCAAGGAAATAGCTGGGCACCACACATCTGCTGCACAAGCTGCCACTCAGCCTTGACTCAGTGGTTGGTGGGGCAAGCGCGCGAGCATTCCATTTGCGGTGCCCATGATATGGCGTGAGCCGCAGAAATCATCATATGATGATTGTTATTTCTGCTGCACAAGCATCGCCGGCTTCAACAGGAAGAATAAAGGCCACATCAAGTACGCTGACTGCGTCTCTGCTCGTAAACCTGTGCCTCATGATGACGAGAACCCCGTTCCAACATGTCCAGCTGATCAGAACATAACTGTAAGCAGTGGCGAAGAGGATGGTGATGAACCTTTTGAACCCGACACTCAAGAACAAGAACCACACCTTCTGAACCAGGGAGAGTTAAATGATCTTGTAAGAGATCTCTCGCTGTCAAAGGCGAAGGCAGAGCTGCTTGGATCAAGGCTGCAGCAGTGGAATCTACTTGAACCTAACACCAAGATATCCTTGTTCAGAGCACGTCACAGCGACATGGCTCAGTTCTTTGAGATGGAAGACACGATGACATTCTGCAGTGACATCAACGGTCTGTTGAAAGAACTTGGGTGTGATCACGATCCTGCAGACTGGCGCCTCTTCATCGACTCGGGGAAGAACAGCTTGAAGGCTGTTTTGCTCCACAATGGCAACAGAAAACCATCAGTCCCACTGGCTCACGCGTTCGGCATGAAAGAGACCTATGAGACTATGCGGCAGCTGCTTGATTCCATCAAGTACCAATGACTTCAACTGGCACATCTGCGGAGACTTGAAAGTGGTGGCGCTGTTGTTAGGGCTGCAGTCAGGCTACACGAAATACATGTGCTTCCTTTGTCTCTGGATAGCAGAGACGAAAAGAATCACTGGACGAAGAATGATTGGAAAGAGCGGACGGAGCATGTACCTGGTCGATACAACGTGAAGCATGTCGCCCTTGTCGACCCAGCCAAGATTTTCCTTCCACCACTCCACATAAAGCTCGGCTTGATGAAGAATTTTGTACGGGCAATGGATCTGAATGGGCGTGGGTTTTTATACCTGAAGGAGAAGTTTGGCAACACCTTGTCGGAGGCTAAGATCAAGGCTGGTGTCTTTGTTGGACCGCAAATCCGAGAGGTAATGAAGGACGAAACTTTTCCGACAACTCTAAACCCCAAAGAGCTGGCAGCGTGGAGGAGCTTCAAAGCTGTGACGGACAACTTCTTGGGAACGAGCGCGCGGACAACTATGAAGAAATAGTGCAGCAGCTGCTGGAGTCCTTCAGGAAACTTGGCTCCAGGATGTCCCTGAAGATCCATTTCCTACACCAGCACCTGAACTTCTTCCCTGACAACTTGGGAGCTGTCTCGGACGAGCACGGCGAGCGATTCCACCAAGAGATTTCACTCATGGAGACGCGTTACCAAGGGCGGCACACCGAACGTGATGGCGACTTCGTCTGGTTCCTGCATCGTGAAACTGACACAGAGCAGCACAAAACGCAAAGCCAAATGCCTAAAGCATTTTTAATTACATTCTAGTAGAGTTTTTCTGTAATTTCTATAATTTTGAAGCATTCATGATGAAATAAATGAATAAATGAATTTTTGTAAATTTCATTGAAATCCTGACTTCTAGGCAATGGGAGTATTTCTGTAACTCAAAATCCTGACGTGATACAGCAAAACGGTTATGATTTTTGAAATCAGCGTACCCAAATTAGTCTAAATCACTTTACACATCTCTAGTAATAATTTTTTTTTGAAATTTGTTGTCCAGTGTTATCAAGCGAAAAAGATCACAAGAAGAAGAAGAAGAGCGCCCTATTACTCTGAATGAATAGTTAATAGCTAGAATACAAGGAAGTACAGCCACCGGCGTGTTACCTGCGTGTATGTGGAGTAGAAACAAGTGTTGAAGCGACGGAGCTGACACCGGGGATGAAAGAATGATGGAATAACCTAGAAAATAGAAATAAATACAACGACCTTGAAAATGCAGCCCGCGGCTGCTGCCTTGTGATTGGCTGACACGTTTGAGACACAATCTGATTGGCTGGCACGTTTGTTTTTACACAATTGTGATTCGCTGGCGAGGCTGTGACGTCGTTGAAGTCGCTCAGCCAATCAGCTATCGATGCCCATAGCAACCATGTACCGCCACTGCCATGTCTCGTACTGGAATACCCACGAGCTTCGGGGTGTAGAAATAGAGGGATGTTGTTGAGCAAACAACCGTGGCCTTTAACTCTCTGAATGTCTGCCCAGTCTACCAGCCCCCTAGTAACTACTAGTATCTAGTACTAGTAGTACTAGATACTATTACGACTACGATATAGTATACTAGATACTAGTATACTAGTATCTAGGTACTAGATTATCTAGGTATAATAGAGGCTACAAAAATCCTCGGTACTCGCCCT
>JACEEZ010003817.1:15138-29417 GCA_016584305.1 Chionoecetes opilio
CCGCTTGGCCCTAGCCAAAGCATGTTGATCCAGCCGATTGATCCCGGGGCCACACTGGACCTCCCGTCTTACCCCAACCCCCCTACCAAGTAGCGTGTTGGCCCACCGAAGGGAACTACAACCCTCCCGCGTGGACTCCACTCCCAGATAGAGGGCGCAGCGGGGGATATACAGGTGGCCACGCACGGCAACCGTGGGTAGCGGAGCTTAATTATAAAAGGCAGAAGAAGCGTGAGACGAAGAAGAAGGGTCTCACCGGGCCGAGATCGCCCTAAGAAAGAGAGAAAGGGTAATGAGCCTAAAGCGACATCACCGGAGGCTCCACCTACCAGTGAGAGGGGGGAGCGCTGGTCCACGAAGCCGACGGCGCCACCGAACCCAACCTGGCAGGCAGGCCCGCCAGAGGAGTGGCGCCGTCGACCACGCTTCAAGCCCCGCCACACGACAAGGTGACTCCCCACAGCGGGGTAATGAGTAGTATATTATCTGTTTGTTTACTAGTAGAAACTTACTTGCTCCGGGCTTAATTAGTCAGTTGACGGGAGCAGATGTAAATGTCTCAGGAGAACCGAGATAATTATCAACCGGCTCGTAGGGAAGCATCGGCGGGTTGTGTCGCTGCCATCCGAAGCCTCGGCATGAAGGTTTAGTATAGGTAGCGGCCGAGTGGTAATCAGGGACTCCTGTCTTACGTATTTTCGCCAAGTGTATAGTTTTACTTAAATTATACGAACCTACCAAATCGCCCAAACGTAATCTCTCTACACTCCTCACGAAACCACTAATATTCCCCACGAAAACATTGATTGAAACGTGTTTTTACTGGACAATTGACTACTCATCTTAACCGTGAAGGTGATTCTACCTGTGAATATTATTCTCGTAAATGGCACAATCCAGAACACGCTTCTCTGATTATAACGAGAAGAAACTGTACAAAATAGGGTACGCGTAGTCCCATGAAAAGTGAATTAAGATTTTTCGAATTTGGCATGTGTGGTTTTTCTTTGTAAAATTTGAATTTTAAGTGGTTTCTCATCTTCAATTTTTGGGTTGACACTGCCTTTGCTATGCAAAAATGGACCTTTATATTTATATGCAAACATAGCTTAGCCCGCTAAAGTACGGCTTCATTTGCACCTATCATCATTCTGATCCACGTTTACAAATGAAGGTTAGACTGGGGCGAAATTATACAGGGCAGGTTGATACTGCGACAATAGTTTTTTCGCAAAAACGCCAACATGTGGGCCGGTCAATAGCCTTGTTGGAGCGTTGCCATGGCAACTTCCTTGATGACCGACGCATTGCGCGGGGTATGTCAGGGTAGGTAATTGATTTTAAATAAAAGTAACCTGTTTTTTTGGATGTGAGAAAGGCGTTAATTGTTTCATCGACTGCACTGATGTGCGTCTTTTGAAGTGATTTTTTCGTCTTTTTCTATAATTAGCTCAAAGTTTTGGAACAATCAATGCGCCACTTCTAGTCCAACAATTTGTAGTTTGTCACCACGATGCACGTTTTTAAACGCCGTGGCATGTTGTATTATGCAAATATCACCTGCTCCGGTGGGAACCTGTATTGTCGGGATATCGCATGGCAAATAGTATAACCAATTATTTACAGTGTCAGGTTTTATAAATGGGCCTGATTGCCCTGTACCTACTGTGTCGAAGAAGGTCATGGAGGATAATGTGTGCTAGTTCGGGTAGATTAGGCCATTTCCCTCACAAACAGACATTTCTCTCACAACTATAAATGAAGTTCATATAAAATGATAGCGTCCCTAAATTGTTCGAACGTCTTTTTCAGGATGCTTCCTCCTTGTAAACCAAGTGGGTCGAAGCCCCGCAACTGACGAGCTCTGGATCCAAAGTTGTCCGCCTTTGTTGGCGGTGGACGAAATTGTTTCTGAGATGATGTGCCTACGTTTCGCGCGGCGTGATGAAGCGGGGAATCTTCTCCAAGAACTCAGCGGCAATCCCGAGGAGTGTTTTTGACTACGGGGGTACCGCAGTGAGAGACATTGCAAGGATCTGACCCCATGGTGCTTGCCCCAGTGGGAATAAATCAAACGCCCAGTTTGCACCTCCAGTGATTTGTTATTTGACCGGATCCGTGACCACAAGGATAGATCATTTTTGGAAGAAGGTTAGTGAAGTGGTGGACGACAGAGCAAATAAAGCCGTAAAAGAATTCGTGGAAGAATGGACAGGCTGTTTGACATAACAGCCTGTCCCTCCTCCACGATCTTCCTCTGCACGGAACCGGAAATCCATGCTCCAACCCCCACTGTGCCACGCGAGAGCCCACGTGCAGTGTGACTGCCCCTGGCCCAGCAAAGTCCCCTACTTTAGAACTTGAGTGGCTGTACTACCAGAGGATCAAGTTGGGGAGGATAGGCCACTGATGAATGACAGGGGTAGACAAGAATGATACGCATAGACAGTGAAAGCAGCAAAGAGAAAGCAGTTGGAAGAGGAGGCTAAGCGAAGAAGCAGAAGCGGAAAGATGAAAAGGTCCGACGTCTGAGCTGCAGGAGCAGATGTTCCTGGCCAAGGCTGAAGATCACCAGGATCTGAAAGGATGGGACGGAAGGAGTCGTTCAAACCTGCCACTCAGAGGAAGAGCAGGGAGCAAACAACAGGAGGCTGCCATACTGGTAGACCACGCTTTCAGGGAGGGAGGCTGGGGTCCCCTGGCACCCTTGTGATGCGTACTTGGACATGGCACTGCAAGAAGAAACACAATGCCAGTCCGGCACCTGGCGCTTTGGCAAGCATCCGGTTCGACGTTCCGCCCCACTGCGCTGCTGCCTTGGCTTCTGGATTTCCTCCGGACCTTATCACGCTGACGGCCACCTCTCTCCAGACATGTCGTAGCCTGGCTTGCGATAATAACAAGCGGAGGAGGGGCCAGCAGGATTCATGGCATCGGCCAGGGAACCGTTGACCAGGGGGAGCACCAGGTAACAAAATATTTGGAATTGGGTACGATGGGAAAGGAAGGACAAGAAAACCAGTGCGATGGTGTCCGACAGCTATGGGAGCTGCAAACCCAGGTTGATCAGGGAGGAAGCATGGTGTTCAGTGACAGAGAAGCCTCTGGATGGCACCTTTGGCACTTTGTCAACCAGAGGAACCCGGTGCACTGAGAAGCCTGCGTTCAAGGTGGGCTCAGGCTCTCTATGATCTGCTGGTGACATACGACTCCACCGACTCACTGATCGTACTGCAAGTGACTCAACATAGGTGCCAACACGGGGTGGGAAGGGTGGTACTCCACGCCCATTTGGCGAAGATGCTGGGACGCAAGCTCTCTGGACTAATGCGTGTGCACACAAACGAGTTGCCCTGCGCCACCTTATCACAGCATCGAAGGGCCTACGTCATCTGACACTGGCTTCACGGGTACAGTGTACAGTCTGCTGTCCAGCGTGAATGAGATGGTCATCACGCAGAGTTCAGAGGAGTGCCAGGCGGTGAAGATCTCACTGGGAGATTTACCGAGAGTATATCCCTGGCAAACATGTCCACTGACCACAGGTCTCCTACCACTGGTCCTAGGCTGTGAACGGGGCGTTTCTCTCCCGTCGAGCTGCAGGAGATCAAGTGTGGCTAAGGTGTCCCACTCCAGATGGCTCACCACAACCCAGTCCAGCTTCGTGTACATGTGGACACAAGCATGACTGACTGGCAACAACTGACACCCTGGAAATCCTAGTCAATTACTGCCTGCGTGTACTTTCAACTCTACTACATCAAGGTCCCACAGACTAGAGGAAGGCCCCAAGCACATCTCACGCAGCCTCAGAGGTGATGAGGTCGCAGCCCAAGAGTCCAAACAGCTGGACCTTCTACGTGCGGACAGTCATGGTTCGCACACTCAGAATGTGTCCTCCTCTCGCTGTATTGGGCGATCAGAGTGAGGACGACCGCAGTTCGCCGTGACCACAGATTTTGACGCTGAGGGCTGCGAGGAGTATGGGGACCCATTTAAGACCTCGCCATCACACCCAAGCTGAACTTGTCAGCCACCATTCTTGAGACACTGATCAGCTGGCAGCCTGGCCAGGTGCACGAGCCGGCATTCACCTGTTCACTGTCCGGGGATCAGATCCCAGGATTTCTGGTCAAGCGTACTGGGTTCCGGATTTCTCTATCCACATTCAGAGCACCGGGGGGGAAAGAGTCGTGAGCAGGTGACAAGTGGCTGCGGCGACCAGTGGTGGGGCAGCAGGCCAGAGTACGGTTTCATCCGGGCCTCGGGCCCACCACCGGGTAGACTCATTCCCTGCTTCAGGTCCTAATAGGACATGATGGAGACACGTTTCTAGAGCCAACTTAGAGGCTGTGACACTGTGATGTGTGCCTGATGAACCAACCTGATCAGAAAGAGCTTACCAACGCTAGTCATTTGGGAACTCATATTGGTGCATGATGCAATAAACAGGCAACCGACATCTGCGTACTTCTCATTTAAGCATTATTCGATAAGGGTGCAATATAAAGTGCGATTTTTGCATAGTAAAGAATTGCTCAATGCAAATGGAAGATGATAAAAATCGTCTTAGATTCCATTGTTACCTAGGAAATTGGCATGCCAAAGTTGAGTAAAAAAGAATCTTTGTTATACGGCGTACCCTACAGTGTACATACTTTCATTTTGTACATATAAGTGATGAAAACAATAGGACGTGTTAAAATACGACACACTGATTATATCCGCCACCGTCCAAAACGTGATAATTTGGTGTGAAAATCTCCTGACGCCATATCAAAACACACCGCTTCCGCCCTCCCGCCTCCGCCCCCTTCACAGGCTGGCCTTGATCACGCGCGAACTTCTTCGGATAACAGACAATTGCAGTATTTGATTAAGCCACACCAATTCACCCTACTATCCACCGATAAGTATCCTATTTAGTTGAAAAAACTAGTTGGAGTATTGTGTCGGATGAGAATCGACAATTGGTTTTTTGTATAGGTAAGACCTCAATCATGAATATGTTTGTGACTAACTTTCCACAGTAACATCATAGATATTAATATAGAGTAAGATATCTTGGGCTAAATGGAAGAATGCTCGTTCAATCCGGCTTGAGATTCCCGACCGTCGTATCTCCACCGTTTGGATATACAGAATGTTTTCAGAATATGCCCGCCAGTGGAGATTTGGCAGGAGGGTAACCAACACAAACGAGTCCAAGGCGGCATCAGTATTTTGATTGTTTTACACCTATCTATTTCCTTTACTAGCCTAATGTATCATTTCTGCCATTAAAATAATTAATAATAGCTTTGTTTGTGCTCGCCACTTAATCTGAGGCGTGATGAAGAAAAAATGTCCTGAGTGATGCTTGGTGCGTACATTTTGACCATCCCGCCAGTCGCCACAAGCAATATGGCGGACCACCTCCCACCACCGCCGCTCCCCTCGTCACCACTTATCCCAGCAAATATGGGCCTTCCTGCACCTAATTTTACTAATATGACACGTGGCATCTCACAGTGTATGATTGTCACTCTCGGTTTATGTTGAAAACTAGCCTGTAATGTCGGGAAGAAGAAATGGATGGAATAAGGGCAGAGCGTACAGGTTGGATGTGCTTGTGAACTCGATCAGGTGACTCAAATCTCCACTCTTTGCGTTGTCCTCTGTTGATTCTTGTGTTTAGCCGGCGCCCGCGAGCAACGGGTCGAGAAAATGTCTTGCATATGGCCCATTATCAGTTTTATTCTATGTAGATACATTACTTTGCTACGTGCTATATATTAGTAAGGAGCAGATGTATATGTCTCATATATACACGAGTACTTGACACCTGCACGACGCAGGCAGCGGCGCTACCCGCCGCCCTCGAATGAAAGAGAGGAGCGATAGCCTTTGCCATTGGAGGTACCGGAGTTGGCAACAGGATTCCTGCCCATTTTGTTATTTGTATATAGTGTAGATTTACCATTTAACTACCTCCATGGCGTCTCTCACAGAGGGGCCTATGAGTGAGGGGTATCGTGCGTAGATCTGTAAGAGGGATTCCTCATCTTTATATTTCGGTCAAGTGTATAGTTTTAATAGAGTTGTTTATATTTAGGACTCTCTTCCAGTAAGAAAGTAGTTAATAGTAACACGTGTTCAGTCGTTTAAGCTTAATTATACGAACTACCTCACCCTAGGCGTCTCTCTACATCCTCACGACACCACAATATTCAACGAACAGATTGAATTGAAAACGTGTGTTACTGGACTTGACTCATCATCTACCCTTGAAAGGTGCGTCTACCATGTGAGTAGATTACTCGCGAAAGAAAAATCAGGACATTCAAAGATGACTGATGGAGGAGACCTGATGACAGTATCAAATAATGAGCCAGAAAGGTGTGTGGTAAAGTCACGCAGTTGTTATACCATACACTGTGAGGATTCATCGGGAATGATCTGCAACTAGATGTTGATTCATGTCACCTATTATAACAACGGCTCACAGTGTGTTGGTTTGCAACAGTCATCCAGTGAGTGTCCAGATACTTCAATAGGCTCCCTCCCTGCCACTGTGGGCTGTAGCACACACACACAGCAGGATACGCGTGATGGTGAGGTCCATATTTTGAATAAAACATCATCTCCAGATAGTTTGGTATAGTTACTTTCAAGCAGCTGACCGACAGACTCTTGTTGAAAATAGACAGTGATACCACCAAATGTCCTCTGCGTTTCCTGCGCGTCGAATGCCACTATCGTATATCCATGTAGCTGGCCCAAGTTGGCTGGAATTGACTTGTTGAGGAGATCTCTACTGCCGCCAACGATGTCCAGGTTGTGAGGGTCACGTGAGTGTTAATCAGTCCCCGATGTTGTTTGGAGACCTCTGACAGATTGCAGAATATGATGGTGATGTGATCGCGGGCCTTACTGTGACCATAGTTCCAGGCCCGGTTGACTATGGGTCGGCGGCTGTGAGTGTTTGATTGGGGCAGGGTCAATGTGAAGTGGGTATAGTTGTGGTTCTTGGTCTGTTGGCCCTGATGACTGAAGCCCAGTTTGCTGGTGAGAGGCTGGGGTGCGCAGTGACAGGAGTAAGAAAAGCAGGAGTGAGGAATCGGCTGAGTGTCTGAACAAGGAATGGCGTTGTTCTGTGCCTGCTCGGTGAGATTTGTAAAAGAACCTATCTTGTCGCTCCTGTGTGAATGCTAGTATGGCACTCTGAAACAGAATTCCCTGTACGTAGACAATAGCTGCCCTTAATTTCCTTAGGCAGTTGTTTTCAAGAGTGCCCCTGCGCTGGCAGTGTTGGCAGAAGGCTCTATTCTGGTTTACGGTATGGTGGGGCGAGATGGGGCAGAGTTACCTGAAGGATATTTTGTATTTGGCCTCTATTTCCGTTGGTTGTTTTGTGCTGCCCGTGTTTCTAATGGAGTTATTCCTGTGCTGGCACAGCAGCCTGGACCACCCAGCAACGGCGGGATGGAGGTTGGGGGTGGAAGTAGCTTGGTTTGTAGTAGCCAGGAACTAGTATCCTTACGATTACTAGTGCCTCCGGTGGAGCATGCTCACGGTCGTATGTTACATTGGGCCACCACCCACGGTCACTGCACAGCCTCCGTCAGTCCCCTGACTCCCACTGCCCTTGGTGCAGGAACATCTCTGAGACTATTGAACACTTTCTGCTGCTCCCGCCAGGTGGCAGCATGCTCAGCAGACATAAAATTCCGCAGCGGGGTAGTTGATATTGGCGTCTTCGCAGAATCATGGGTATCGCTGGGATGATTACGTGTTCAAATCAGCGATTGCACCGTGAGACTGAATCGAGGCCTATTACCTGCATAGTCCGTCAGCGCCAACTTGGGCTATATGGGCATGTGGCACGCTACCCTGAAACCGATCCTTCCCATCGGGTTGTATCTGTAAGAGACAATTCGGCGTGGAGGAGGCCAAGGGGGCGCCCACAAGGCTCGTGGCTGGGGCAAGTTGATGTTTCTTGTCGAGAGCTGCTTGGTATGGGAAAGGAGCCTGCATGGGAACTCGCGCGTGGTGACCCCCGGGAGTGGCGTCGTAGGGTGGCGAGGTGACGCGCCCCCTGGCGTATGCCCCAATGATGGATTGATTGTGTGAGCACAACACAACAGAGATGCTTCCATGGCGAGGTAACCACGTGAAGTGAACGAGTGAGACGCGGGATGCTGGGTGGATGTTGTGGCGTTCGCTGTGCCATCTAGCGGCGGCGTATCTGAAGCTCGCTCGTAACAAAACAAAAAAACAAAAAAAAATTAAATCGCTCGTAACTCTGATTTTGGCTCGCAACTCAAAGCAAAAAATTGACCGAGCAGCTGCTCGTAACTCTGAAAACTCGTAAGCTGGGGCACTCGTAAGTCAAGGTACCACTGTATATATATATATATATATACAACCCTCGATTTCTCGAACCTCCATTTCCCGGATATCGGATTTGCCTGACAAAATCCGAGGTGCGGCGATATGTCAGTCCCGGACAAATGCCTGGTCCAGTCCGTCAATCGACCAAGTTTTCCGGCGGTCCGAGCGTCTCCTGTCACCCCTGGTCAGTGTCCGCGCCTCCCGCCAGGTGAGGATGCTCACCGCATGCTCAGTTTTCGTATTATTTACATTTGGGCACACGACACTCACGGTTCACCTGCACCACCTCCGTCAGTCTCCTGACCCCCACTGCCCCTGGTGCAGGAGCGTCTCTTGAGACTATTGAACACTTTCTGCTGCAGTGTCCGCGCTTCCACTCCCACCATGTAGTGCTACGCTCTCAACTCATCGCCCTGAACGTCGCCACCTGTGACCTGCCCACCCTGCTGGCGGCGGCTGGCGTCCACCCCTCCTGGCAACACGCTGTCATCCGCCTCACCTGTGCCTTCCTGAGGAAGACAGGTCAACTACAGCACCTGTGATAGCATCATAGGACATCACCAGGGCTCATAGTGTTCCCCAAGAGATCCTCGCAGTCCTAAAAACAACAACAAAGTGACGTAAAAGTCCGCGGCGGGGTAGTTGATATTGGCGGTTGCCGGACAGTAAATACTAGAGTAGGATAAACGTCCGGGGGTGGGTAATGGCCTCGGACTGTTGCGATTCCCAGACCAGTGCTCCCCCCTATTAGTCCGGGAAAACGAGGTTTGTGTGTGTATATATATATATATATATATATATATATATATATATATATATATATATATATATATATATATATATATAATAGGGTACGCCGTATAACAAAAGTTCTTTTTCTCAACTTTGGCATGCCAATTTCCTATGTAAAATGGAATTCTAAGACGATTTTATCTCATTCCATTTTTGCATTTGAGCAATTCTTACTATGCAAAATCACACTTTTATATTGCACCCTTATGGAATAATGCTTAAATGAGTACGCAGTGTCCGGTTGGTCCTGTGTATTGCATCATGCACCAATATGAGTTCCAAATGACTAGCGTGGTAAGCTCTTTCTGATCAGTTGGTTCATCAGGCACTACATCACAGTGTCACAGCCTCTAAGTTGGCCTAGAACGTGTCCATCATGTCCTTCTTAGACCTGAAGCAGGGCATGGTCTCCCGGTGGTGGGCCCGAGCCCGGATGAACCCGTCTCTGGCCTGCTGCCCCACCACTGCTGCCGCAGCCACTTGTCACCTGCTTCACGACTCTTTCGGTGCTCTGAGTGTGGATAGAGAACTCCGGAACCTCGTACGGCTTGACCAGGAAATCCTGGATCTGATCCCCGGACAGTGAACAGGTGAATGCCGGCTCGTGCACCTGGCCAGGCTGCCAGCTGATCAGTGTCTGCAAGCTGGTGGCTGACAAGTTCAGCTTGGGTGTGATGCGAGGTCTTACACTGGTGTCCCCATACATACCTCGCCACCTCAGCTGTCAAAATCTGGTCACGGCGAACCTACGGTCGTCCCACCTGGACTCGGGGGCCATCAGCGAGGGGGAGGCACATCTGAGTGGCCTGAACCATTCCTCCTGTCCGCACGTAGAAGGTCACAGCTGTTTGGACCTCTTGGTGGCGGAGGACCGATCATCACTCGTGAGCTGCGTGAGGATGTGCTTGGGGCCGTCCTCTAGTCTGTGGTGAACCTGGTGTCGTAGTGGCTGGGAGTGTTGAAGTAACCCTGCAAGGCAGTCCTTGACTAGGATTTACCAGGGTGTTCAGTTCTTGCAGTCAGTCCGATGCTTTCTGGTGCCCATGTACACAGAGCGACTGGGCTGGGTGCGCCATCTGAGTGGGGACACCTTGCCACACTATATACTCCTGCAGCTCGACGGGAGTAAATGCCCCCCCTTCACAGCCTGGACCAGCTGGTAGGAAACCTGCTGGTCAGTGGACATGTTGACGCAGGATATACTCCGGTATCTCCGTGAGATCTCACGCCTGCACTCCTCTGAACTCTGCGTTGCACGCCTCTCTTCACGCTGGACAGCAGACTGCACACTGTACCGTGAAGCCAGTGTCAGATGAGTAGGGCCCTTTGATGCTGGTGATAATGGACGCAGGGCAAACTTGTTTGTGGTGCAAGCACGCATATACTCCAGAAGAGCTTTCGTCCCAGCATCTTCTCCAAATGGGCGTGAGTACCACCCTATCCACCCCGTGTTGGCCCTAGGTGATCACCTTGCAGTACGATCAGTGAGTTCGGTGGAGTCGTATGTCACCAGCAGATCATAGAGTCCTGAGCAACCTTGAAACGCAGGCTTCCAGGTGTCACCGGTCCTCTGGTACAAAGTTCCAAAGGTGCCATCCAGATGCTCCTATGTCACTGACACATGCTCCTCCCTGATCAACCTTGGGTGCAGTGTCCATAGCTGTCGTCCACCTCGCACTGGTCCGTGTCCTTCCTCCCATCGTAACCCATCCAACTATTTTGGTACCCTGGTGCTTCCCCTGGTCAAGGTCCCCTGGCCGATGACATGGCATCCTGCTGGCCCTCCTCAGCTTGTTATATCGCAGGCAGGTACGACATGTCTTGAGAGAGGTATGGCCGTCCACGATAAGGTCCTGGAGGAATCCAGAAACCAAGGCAGCAGCACAAGTGGGCGAACGTCGAACCGGATGCTTGCCAGCGCCCAGGTTTCCGGACTGGCATTGTGTTTTCTTCTTTCAGCTGGCCTGTCCAAGTACTGCATCACAAGGGGTGCCAGGGACCCCAGCCTCTCCCTGAACATCCGGTCTACAGTATGGCAGCCTCCTGTTGCTCCTGCCTCGTTCCTCTGGTGGCAGGTTGAACGACGCCTCCGTCCATCCCTCAGAATCCTGGTGGATCTTCAGCCTGGCCAGGAACATCTGCTCCTGCAGCTCAAGACGTCTGATACCTTTTCCATCTTTTGCTTCTGCTTCTTCAGCTTAGCCTCCGCTGCCAACTGCTTTCTCTTTGCTGCTTTCACTTGTCTATGCGTCTCATTCTTGTCTACCCTCGTCATCATCATTGCACTCTAGAAAAAACTCCTCCCCACCTTGTGGGTTGATCCTCTGGTAGTACAAGCCGCACTCCAGGTACAAAGTAAGACCATTTGCTGGCCGAGGGGGCAGTCCACAAAAAAAAAACCTGGGCAACGTGTGCTCTCCGCGTGGCACAGCTGGGGGTTGGAGCCGTGGGATTTCTGGTCCTTGCAGAGGAAGATCGTGTGTAGGGCATGCTGTTATGTTCAATCAGCCTGTCCCATATTCTTTTCCACGAATTCTTTTTACTGCTTTATTTGCTCTGTCTCTCACCACATAAAATTCACTAACCTTCCTTCGAAAATGATCTAATCCTTCCTAGTACACGCACCGCTGGTCCATAACAATCATACGTGGAAGGTGCAACACCTGTGGGACGTATATGATTTCTTCCACTGGGCAAGCACCATGGGGCAGTCCAGATTCCTTCGCAATGTACCTCTCACTGGTGACCCCCCGCTTGTCACACCTCCGGATGCCGCGGAGTGTCTTGGAGAAGGATCCCCTCTCATCACGCCGCGAAACGTAGGCACCCTCACTCTCCAAACTCTCGTCCACCGCCAAACAAAGGCGGCCACTTGATCAGAGCTCTGTCTAGTTTGCGGGCTTCGACCCACTTGGTATACAAGGAGAAGCCATCCTGAAAAAAAGAACGTTTTCGATACAATTTATTGGACGCTATCATTTTATATGACTTCATTATAGTTTGGTGAGAGAAATGTCTGTTTGTGAGAGCCATGCCTAATCTACAGAACGCGCACACCTATCCTCCCTGACGCTTTCTTCGACACCATTAGGTACAAGGGCGAATCAGGTAGGCCCATTTATAACCCTGACACTGTAAATAATTGTTATACTATTTTGCCATGCGATCAATCCCCGACATACAGGAATTCCCCCGGAGCAGGTTGGATATATTGCCTAATACGAACAGTCCCGATCTGTTTAAACGTGCAGGTTTGTGTGAAACAAACTACCATTGTTGACAGTAGTGGCGCATTGATGTTCCCAGAACTTTTAGATTTATAGAAAAATGAACGAAGAGTCGTAAAATCACTTCAACACGCACATCAGTGACAGTTGATAAACCATTACGCATTCTCAACATCCACACACAGTTTTACTTTTTATTTAAAATCAATTACTACCCCTTGACCTACCCGCGCAATGCGCCGGTCCAGACAGGAAGTGCCATGGCAACGCCCAACACAAGGCTATTTTACCTTCCACCTGTCGTTTTGGAAGCTATTGTCGCAGCTATCACCCTGCCCTCGTATCATCGCCCCCAGTCTCACCTTCATCTTGTAACGTGGACCAAGAATTGATGATAGGTTCCAAATAAGCCCAGTTACTTTAGCGGGGCTAAGCTTATGTTTGCATATAAATAATAAAAGTCCTTTTTGCATGCAGAATGCCAAACCAAAAAGTTGAAGATGAAAACCCCCCTTGAAATTCAATTTTACATAAGAAACACCCTGCCAAATCGAAATAATCTATATTTCACTTTTCATTGGACCTACGGCGTCCCGTATTTTGTAGCATTCTTCTCGTTAAATCAGAGAAGATTTTCTGGATTTTTTCCTTTACGCGATTGGGGTAGACGGGAGGTCCAGTGTGGCCCCGCTGATCAATCGGCTGGTCATGCGTTGGCTAGGGCCAAGCCGAGCTGCCTGTTGTGCACCAATCGGTCCCCGCGGCTGCCACCACACACTAGGCAACCGACGTATACTTCCCCTGCTACCCCTGAGCGTTTGGGTGGGTCCTTCCCCAACAGACAGCTTTCCCCTCGTTGGGCTCCGTGGTGTGTGGGGGCGTTGGGAGTGCAGTATTTTTGTTTATGTATAAAACTAAAAATTTACCCCGGCCTGCCTCTCTCCCTGACGTCCGCTTGTCCTCGACTTCTCCCATTGAATCCTCTCACATAGCCACTCTGGCGCCTTTCCAGGCCCGACGTGGCACGAAGCGGGCAGCCGCCCCTTCCTCCTCCTCAGCTCCCCGGTCTGGCGGTCCCCGCATCAAGGGACGCAGACAGGGATTGAGAGACGAGCCTGGCCCTCGGGGCACTTCTACGTTGGACACCTTGCTTCTGTCCAACGTGTCCCAGGCCTTGTCATACAGAGCATTACATGATATTTTCAAGGCTTATGGTGTGGGTTTGCCGCATCCGTCTTATTTATGATGACAAAGGACAATCAAATAGGTGCTACATAAATTTTGCTGCGGCAGATGATGCTTCCTCTGCTTATGAGGAAGCCACAAAGATGGAAATTGGAGCGAGACATTACAGAGCCGAACTCATTCGCTCCGTAAATGTTGGAGACGGCCCTGATGACTACATCCCCAACACTTTTGAGAAAACTACAACATCTACTCCACCTGTCCGCCACAGCCCTACCCCTACTTGGTACGTGGCTTATTATAAGGAAAGTGGTGGCAACTTTTTCCTTGCGCGCGGTACTTAGAGAAAGAAATTGGAATGATCCCGGAAGGCAACCTGAAAAGGTATGGCAGGGGGTTCTAATCCGAGCCAAAGACCTTACTCAGGCTCGGATGCTCTTCCACATGCCCATCACCGAAGACAGCATTTTCGATACCATCAAACCTCATCCAAAGTTCAATACCAGTAAAGGCGTAGTCTACAACTACGACCTCTTTGAGTTTCGGAGGCAGAAATACTAAACATGTGCCCGGAAAAAGTTAACAGTCTTTTAAGTAGGAAGCAAAAACATGACATATAACTTTCTAGGATCAGCCCCGATTCCTCAGGACGCCCAGTCTCTAAAAAAAAAGCCTTTATCGACCGCCCTATGCAGTGGGCTA